>PVJH01044428.1:0-13015 GCA_004026705.1 Nesogale talazaci | reverse complement strand
GCTTCCTCTTTTGTTTCTGATGGCTTCACATTGCCCCTCCTCACTAAATAATTGAGTTGCATTTAATTAGCCATCATTAGCATAGCAAAGTCCATCTCTTGTAACAGCAGCTATTGAGTTCTGATAACCAGCAACTTAAAATAATGAATTGATTCACAAGTTGAGACGAAAGCCTTACACTCCAGGGGAGTCCATATGTGGCGTGGAGATGTGCTTGGTCTGACCGACATAGTGTTTTTGTTTTTCAGTGGCTATCAGGGACTTTCCTCCAGTTAACCACAAGCCAAACCGTCATGTATATGCTACCTCAGTGGCCTCTAAGTCATCTAAGGGTCTATCTGTGTAGATTTTTCTTGGTGAAAGACATGATTTCCCCCCCCCCCTCCCACGGCAACATGTCACAAATATACCTCAAAGACTTCTGAAATATGGTTGGGACTGTGCCTACCATATTTGAGAATTTCAAGGGATTCTGTGGGATGAAGGAGGTAGTCTTGGACTTCATTTTGTAGGAACAATACTTAAAATATTTTCCAAGTAGGCTTTATGTAGGTGTAACAGAAAGATCAAAATAATCCCGATGTTAGAATAAATGAGAAGAAAAAGTTGCCTTTGAGTCGAATCTGACACATGGCACTCTGATGCGTTGCAGAGTGAACCTGTTCTGTAGGGTTTTCAAAGGTGTGCCTTTCCAGAAACAGATTGTCAGTCGAGCCAGGCTTCCAAGGTGCTTCTGGATGCATTTGAACTGCCACCAAACAAGAGAGCTTCACCACTTGCACCACACATGACCTTTATACTATAATAGTATGATAGATGGCGGCAACGTGGAAAAATCAATTACAATGACGCCTTTCATGAACTCATTGGCATTGCTTTGTTTTGTTTTGCTACCTATACTGAAGACTCAGTGAAGGAAAATTAAAAGAAAATACTTTTCCATGAACTTTATATGGAAAGTGGCAGCTGAAACAAGCATTTAATCCAGGCGTCCTCAAATTTTTCAAACAGGGGTCAGTTCACTGTCCCTTAGACTATTGGGGGACCGGACTATTGTTTAAAAAAAAAAAACTATGGGGCTGAGCCCCGGTGGCGTAGTCGTTGTGCGTGGGACTGCGGCCCACTGGAATGGAGGTTCGATTCCAGCTCCACGGAGCAAAGGCTGGGCCTCCTACTCCCACCACCTGAGGGCAGTGATGCCCCCCCCTAAAAAAAAAACTATGAACAAATTCACTGTGGGCCCCGGGATGAGTTGGCTGCTAAGCAGGACAGCAGTGGTAGCAAAAACACCCAGTGGGCCAGATAAATGTCCTCGGTGGGCCACATGTGGCCCACGGGCCATAGTTTGAGGACCCCTGTAGATATAAAGTTCACTGCTTGTCTGCCAATTTGTCACACTGGTGTGGTGACCTGTCTGTTGCGGTGATGCTGGAAGATCTACGATAAGTATTTCAAATGACAGGGTTCACCCATGGTGGATTGGTTTTAGCAGAATTTTGAGAAGAGGACAGAGTAGGAAGAAAGGTCTGGTGACCTACACCTGAAATTAGCCAAGGGAAATCTTAGGGAACCACTGCAGAATATTGTGAAACTTACTTGCTTTGGACACTTGTCAAGGAAGGTCTATTGCTATGGGAAGATAAATTCTGGTGGATGAAGAAGAAGGCCAACAAACCTGGGGGACTCTTAGTCAAGTGCATGGACATGGAGCTGCAGCAACATTGGCGGTTGCTAGGAGGTCACAGAACCAGGCTGTGGCTTTTCACATTGTACATAAGGCCATCACCAGGTGTGGTCAACTCCATGATAGCTAACAGTATCACACATGAGAGAGGATACACACACACACACACACACACACATTTGAAAACACGTCCTGTTCTTAACTCTCCTACCCCTGGCCTATCATTTGTCATTTCATTTTCTAAACAGTGATTTCCTGCGGGGAAATATTTCTTATGGAGAAAGCAACATTTTTAAACAAGCAAAATTCACTGAACTTGGTAAGAAGGAGAAGAGTTGCCGAATTACAGTGAATTCATTCAACTTGGTAATCTGAATTAACTTACTTTTTGAAAGTTAAATTAAGCAATGGCTTTGATGGCTCAAAAGAGGTTCACTCAAGATATACCCAACATTACTCCTATCTCCCTAACTTCATAAAGACAACCTCATTCTCTAAAGAGATTGTAACTATGAACACTGAGGTTAGAAATCATCATCATCATCATCATCATCATCATCATCATCATAAATTATTGTGACTTCGGTGACTTTTGGAGCACCTTAGTTTCCCATTAAAAATTGTATTAGACATTTTGTTTCATGACAACAGTTGTGATACTTTCAAAGTAACAGCTCTGTTCCCACTTGCCATGGGTTTCTCATATCCATTTGTCCAGTTTTCCTTCCCCTTCCTGAATTCTGAAATTGTCTGGGACCCTTGTGATGTATTATACCTCATTGTTCTGAGGAACACATTCTTTGCAGGTGTCATTGTGACCGTCACAAATCTACTTATTGTTTGGTTGAAAGGTGATTTGCTGGAAGCAGACTCCGTTGCAGGCGTGAAGGTTGCTTGTGGGTCATAATTTGGGGGTTCCAGCAGTCTCTATCAGACTGGTAAATCTGGCCTTTTTTGTGACAGAATTTTTTCCTTCTATCTGTTTGCTATTGATTATCATGCTGTGATGTATGTGAGGGTGCCTGGGTCACCCACGCTGTTGAGGAACTTGTACTATGATCCCGATCAGAGAGATTGCGTGTGCTAACCAGGCACCATCCTGTCCTGATTTCAGTGCGCGGAGGCTCTGGTTCATGTGATCCGTCTGTTTTCTGGATGAAGTCTTTCCTGGAGTCGTTGATTTTCTTCCGTCTTCTTTTCCTTGGCTGAGAAGATTCTACTCCTGGCATCTTTGATGCCTGCTGTCAAGCACTTAAGATGCTAGCCACGAGGCACTAAAGCAGGATGGCGATAGACCATTGTCTTTGTGGACAGTGTCATGCCGATTGATCTTGACGTACTCCTTGAGCCCGGTGGGTCAAAGCTGCCAGGCTCAGAGATTCCCAAGCCCAGATTTCTAGGTATGGCTAAGAAATTTTTGCACCTTTCCCCACTATAGCCTCTACTATAGCAATGGATATATTTGCAGCACATACAAATATATATTGAGAAATATCCTCTGCCCCACCAACATGTGCTTGTGAATGCACTCCCATACACCATCCCCCCACCTGTCCAGCATACACATACTAGGTCTACACCCAGAGGCTGTTGTTTGATTTTGTTATGGTACGATCGTGTCGGCAATATTATTTATTGTGGTTGCCTTTACTCTTGTGCACTGTCTTTCCCTTCACCCAAGGAAACTAATGTCTATTATCTAGCTAGTTATTTTCCCTTCCTCTCATCACTCAGAAAGGAACATAAAAAAATAGGGGCAACTAGCCTGTGTGCCATGAGGTGTTGAAGGGATCAGGGACCGGGCATCCAAGAACTAAAAATTATATCATTATAAATGAGGGGGCATACATATTGAGAACCCTAAGTCCATCTGTATATTGAAGCAACATCCCCTTACAGAAGAGTCTTGAGGAGGAGACCAGCCAGTCAAAGCATAGTGTAGCAACAATGAAATATGCAACTTTCCTCTAGTTTTTAAATGCTTTCCTCCAGCTCACACCCTCCGCCCCCCATACCAGTTCTACCTTACAAATTCAGCCAGACCAGGAGATGTACACTTGTACAGATAGGAACCATGAGAAATCCAGGACAGATGACCCCTTCAGGACCAGTGATACCAGGAGGGTGGAGGGTAGGTGGAGCAGAAAGGGGGAACTAATTACAAGGATCTACATATAATCTCTTCCCTGGGGTATGGACAACAGGGAAGTGGGTGAAGGGAGACATTGGACAGAATCAGACATGGCAAAATAATAATAATTCATAAATTATCAAGGGTTCATAAGAGAGGGGGAAGTGGGGAGGAAGGGGAAATAGGAGCTGAAGCTAAGGGCTTAAGGAGAAAGCAAATGTTTTGAGAATGATGATGGCAACAAAGGTACAAATGTGCTTTGCATACAATAGATATATGTATGAATTGTGATAGGAGTTGTATGGGCCCCCAATAAAATGATTTTTTAAAAATAGGGGCAAACTTAGGGGCCCTGATTTATGGCATAAATAGTCTATCGAACACAACCAAAGATTCACAAAGCATAGAAGCTAAACTAGATGAGAGGAACCTCCTGGAAATTAAACATCCATGGACATCAAGGGGAACCCTGGCAGGATAGAGGTTATGCGTTTGGGCCAAGATCCGGAAGATTCTCCGTTTGAACCTAACCCCCACGCCCATCCTCGCACTCCTCAGGAGAAAGACTGGGCAGGATTTCTAGTCCTTCAAAGAGTTACCATCTTGGAGAATCACAGAAGCAGTTCTCTCCTGTCCTGTCAAGTGGCTAGGCATCCGTGCATCCTCTGGATGGCAGTGAGTTTGGTTTGCGTTTCTCACCCCTTGGGATCTTCAAGGGATGTACCTTTCCATGTGCAAACCATTTCTTCACTTTTTCTAGCTGTAACCTTGCGGTGATCTCATGCAACATCTGTCCTTTCAGGAGGGACCTATTTCACCTCGCAAGGTGACTTTCAGGTTCATCCAGCCTGTGAGGTGTCTGGAAGAGTCATCATGAATCTTTCTCATGGTGTCGTGTTCTAGTGTACCACCGTTTGTCGACGGGGTCCTTTCATCTCTTTTGCGATTGTTAGCAATGGTGCTGATGTGTTGTGATGAATATGGATGTGCATTTGTCTATTCGTATCTTGGTTCTTATCTATGTAGGGTATCTACATAGCCGTAAGACTTCTGGATCCGCCTGCTTTTTTTTCCCTTTCCCTATTTAAGGATGCAGCATGCTGTTCTCGCAGTGGCTGCATCACTTGAAAATCCTACCATTAGAACGTATGCATTCCAGCCTCTCTATACCCCCTTCGTTGGTCATTTCCTGCACTTAAGATCATTGCTACTATTTCTGGGGTGAGATAAGGTCTTGTTATTATTTTAATTTGCCTCTCTCTGCTGGCTAATGGCTGGAAGAGCTCTTCATGTATTTGCTGGTCATCTGAGTGTCCTTTTTCGATTAAGCAAGTGGTCACTTGTGTTCTTTGCCTATCTTAAAATTTGCCTTCTTTGTCTTTTTGTGGCTTAGGTTTTGGGATCTTCTATACATTTTAGACATGCGTCCTTTGGCATGCATATCATTGCCCCCAATATTTTACCAGTCAGTGGGTTCTCTTTTTATTCTTTTGAAGAAGTCACTGAAGTGCGCCCCTGCCCTCCAACTTTGTGGTGTTAATTCTAACTTCTAGCAATGCTGTAGGACAGGGTAGAACTTCCCAATGGGTTTCTGAGAATATAATTCTTTATTTTTTGGGGCATCACTGCCCTCTGGTGGGAGTAAGAGGCCCAGCTCCTGGAGAGCTGCTGCTGGATTTGAACCGTCAACCCTGTGGGCTGCAGTCCCACACACAACCGCTGTGCCACCGGGGCTCAGTCCTAAGAATATAATTCTTTGTCGGAGTAGAAAGCCTTATCTTTCTTCCTCAAAGTGACTATGGTTTTCAAACTTTATTGAATTGAGATAGTTAAAGTTTATTGTGCCAACCTGGCTGGCAACCACATGTGGGATCAATTGAAGGGCTGAGAGATAAATGGTTCAGTGAGTCTCACCTTTCTGGTTCACAGGTCTCTTGCTTTCTGATGGTCCGGCCAGCATCAGCTGCCCGAGTCAGTTCTCTGATTTAGCTGGCAAGCCTCACTTTCTGCAAGACACCCCAGAGGAGAAGCCACATGGACCTACCCTGATGCAGCCCTGGGTGCTGGAGCAGCCGCGTGGAGACCCTTGCCAGAGCAGAGATGCTGACATGTTCCGTGATTCGGCTTTCCTTCTGCAGTTGGCATCATTGCGTGTGTTTTGTGAGATGGAGGAGGACTTTGTCAATTGGTGTCGGACATAGGGGCGAAGGTTGGACTTGTGAGCTTGGGAAGCACTGGATTGGGATGTTTTCTTGATGTGTACACACCCTTTATCTAAAACGTTCTCTTATACATATGAGTTTCTGTGGATTTATTTCCCCAATGTACTCAAACTAACACAAGCATCTCGGCCCAATGCGTAATCACGATGTCATCAGAGCCCCTTTTGATGTGTGCAGATGTTTGAACTAGAACCCCTAAATTTGCACCTATTTTTAAAATGGTCTTTGTCATTTTAGCCTTTATATTTTGGTCTGTGGTGCATTTTGAGCTAGTTTTCTTATATGGTGTGAGCCCCTTTTCTGCAAATGATTATCAAGTTTTGCCAGCACCATTTATTAAAGTGACTGTTTTCCTATGTAATGGATTTTGACCTTTTGAAAGGTTTTAATTTTGAAGAAGTCCAGTCTGTTCTGTCTTTTGCTACTTATGCTTGCAGTGCCATATCTACGACTTCATTGCCAAAACCAAACAAACAAGACCCCTGAAGCATTACCCTTGTGTTTCCTTCTAAGAGGTTTATGGTTACAGTTCTCCTCTTTGGATCCTCGATGCAGATTGAGTTAGGAGTTTGAAATAAGAAGGAATAAGAAATAAGAGGGGTGTGGGCACTCCCTCTTGCTGACTGGGTAGTAGTTTTGCTGAGTGCTTACAGCTTGTAGCTTGCAAATATACTTTGCCAGGCCAAGTATTTAAGTGCACAAAAATCGCATTACAACAAAGCACTTTGACTCCCCTTTGAAGCTGCCCTTCTTTTCATTTGATATAATTCACAATGAATGCCAAAAGTTTCAGTGCTATTTAACTCCTGAAACTATTTACTGTGAGCTCAAACTACAGAGTCAATCTGGCTGTCAGGAGCAGGGCTTGGAGTCTGACAGACCTGCTTCCAATTTCCAGCTTTCCAACGTCCAACACCTCTTTCCGCTTTAGTGTTCGTGGAGGAGAAATACAGCCAATAGCACTGACCTCATTCCTGTTGTCGTCGGATTAAACAAGGTTAGCCTTTGCTGACCTCAGTGACCACCGAGGAGCTTAATAGTGGGGATCAGAGGACCACCATGGGGGAGAGACAGGACAACTCTACTCACCCTCCAGCATAGAATTGACAGGAAAAACAAAGGAGTCATTTGCCACCGACTCCCACACACCTTTTCCACTGCTTTGCAAATGTTCAGCAAAAAACCAAACCAACCACCCAACCAAAAAAAACCCTGCTATAAAATATTGTCAAACCAAGAAGGTCAATTTTGGGAAGGTGGGGTGGAAAGGGAGAACAGATTGCAAGGATCCACATATACCCTCCTCCCTCGGGGATGGACAACGGAGAAATGGGCGAAGGGAGATGTTGGAGGGTGTGAGATATGGCAAAATAATAATAGTTTATAAATTATCAAGGGTTCCTGGGGGAAGGAGTGGGGAGTGAGAGGGGGGAAATGAGGAGCAGATATCAGGGGCTCAAGTAGAAAGCAAGTGTTTTGAGAATGATGAGGGAAACAAATGTACAAAAGTGCTCGACACAATGGATGTATGTGTGGATTGTGATAAGAGTGGTATGAGCCCCCCCATAAAATGATTAAAAATAGATATTGTTAAACCAATGCATGAATGAGAGCTTCCAGAGAGGGTTTTTTGAGAAGATGGTTGAGGAAACTTCTTTGAAGAGAGTTGCCCCAATGCTTTGCGTTTCCATTCTACTCTTTATGGGGAGGGAGTGGAGGTATGACTTTTAACCCTAACTTCAACAGTAGTGGGGGGGGGGGGGAGGGATGTGTTTCAAAGAACTCCCTTGGAGAATGCAGAACTGTTTCATGCATTTAGGAAATTGAGAGCTGAGACCAGAAACATTTACTGCAATCACTGTGGACTTCTCAGCCACCAAGATCAGAATGCCGCTGGGTTTGGATTGATTTGCATTCTTGGAGGTTGGATGGTTGGTGCGGAGGTGTTGGGATGTTTCTGTTGAACAGGATGGTGGGCCCTGCCAGAGAAAATTGGCTTCTAAATGATCTGATTGAAAAGCGAGGAGACATTGGAAAAGGCCATTTGAGGTGTGCTGGTGACCTCTGAAGAAGACAGGGAAGCACCGTGGAAACAAAGAATTGGTTTTCATTCTTTTCCAGACCAAATCATGAAGTCTCACACACACATCATCCAGTCAAATGAGGTCCAACTCTCACTCCACACCCAGCAGATGGAACCAGCAGCAATCTGTCGGGGGTGGGAGGGGGAGGGAAGGGAGGAGCTGGACAGGCAGGACGGCGTAAAAGCAGTCTAGATTTGCTAAATCCATCCACAGTTCTGTTCAGGCCTGTACTGTTCAGTAGAGTCATCGCCTTTGTGGCAATTGGACATTTTGACATGCGACTTGTCCAAATTGAGATGGACTGTCTGCTGCCGTTTGCAGACTGTGGATCGCTGTGTGTTCGGGGGAAGTTCTGCCTCCTGGAGTCTCCATGTCATTCAGGCCGCCTGATTGGCACAGTGCACGCCTCCCCTCATTTGTTCATGAAAGCGGTGATGGTTCTTAACATCCCTGTTGAGTTGACACTGTTAAATATGACCGTATTTTGCTTTATTTGAATAAATATTTTAGTATAGTGGTAGTATTTGGGTCAGAATATGTTTTTCTTGTTTTCCTACTCTAAAAACTGGGTATGTCTTATGGTCAAGGTGCGACTTAAGGTCTGAAAAACACGGGTGTAAGGGAAAAAAATGCCAAGTATCTCACTAATAATTTTGTGATACAATGCCGAAGTAATAAGAGGTTGGCTATCTCTTCTTTTTAAAAAAGTTGTGCTAGGACAATATTTAAACCATACTTGTGACTACATTATATTTCTATTGGACATTGTTTAAACCTCACAATGTTCTCTTCATTTTATAATTGCTGTGTTGTTCTCAAGCATGATTTGTCACAAGCTTCAGGTCTTACTAAAACGATGGCATTCTCAGCAAGGCACCTTCTCTCAACAGCACGCCGAACATGATCTCATCAGATGATTAACTCAGGGGGAAATGTCATGATAAACTCCGATAGCATGTGTGTTCTCCCTGACTATCTATCTGCTGCCCACGGCTGACCAAGTCTGATCTCATACAGCGCACAAAATGTCATCACCGCACAAGCAAGACAGGAGAAAGTGGAAATGTGAGAGAGCTCAGGTGGGAGAAATATGCCTCCGTCCTTGGCTTCAATCATGAAAGAATTCACTCCAAACCCAGATTATGATCCAAGTGGATTTTATGAAAGTTCAAAGAAGCATCAGGTTTACACAGGCACCCTCCTGTGTGAAATTCTGAGGCCAGAGGAGATCACTGAATGACCTCTGAGGACCACCTTGAGAAGCAGCTTGAGAAGCAGAAGGGGCCGCACGGTTCTGGATTCTGCCTTTTCAGGTCCTTCACGGGAAGGCATGGCCTACGATCCTGGTTGACCCCATTGGCTGAATTGAATTCACTTGGCCCCTGCCCCCTCCACACCCATTCCTAGCCATAAGCTGGAACCTCTGAGGATGCGCAAGGGATGCCCCACCCTTAGGCTATCTACCTAACAGAAATAACATGCCACAGTGTCCAGATGAGTGACGGAATAAACCTCTGACGCATCTTGGTACACTGAAAAACATTTGTCCTTATTCAAATATCTGATTTAAAAAAAAAAAGTCACGAAAATCACATGTGAACTTTCTGGCTAGCAACTGGATTTTAGTCATGTCATATGATGGCTTTTAAGAGTTCCGGGAGGGGTGGGAGTGGGGGGCACAAACAGTAAAGTACTGCCAGAGGTGTTTGAACCCACCCTGAAGTGTTTCTGGGGACGCACTTAGTGACTCGCATCCAGAAAAGTTGCCCACGGAGCACATTGGCTCTACACGCAGGGTGACTCCAGGAAGCAGGAAGGACTCGTGGGCAGTTAGCAACAGTGTCAAGCTAATACAGGATCTCCATGGGGAAAGTCTTTCTTTGTCTGCTTGCACGTCTGTCCTTCCAACGTGTGTCCATGGTTGTAGGACGCATCAGTCATGAGGAGAGCTGCCCAGAAAGCGTCCACCTCATAGAACAATCCCGAATAATACCGGATCAAAGCACCATAAGATGCTACAGTTATCAAGGCAGCATTGCTTTAAAATGAGATGGTTGTCTCAGAAAGACTGAGGCAACTTTCTCTCTTTGTGGTTTCTGACAACATAAGGCTAAATTTGCTTTATACCTAACCGGTGACATAGTTCAGCGACCTAAAGGCATGTTTTAGTTTCAATATTGACAATAAATGACCAACATACGTTGGCATGCATAGAGTATTTAAAAAAAAAAAGCCTTGCCATTTCCAGTAATGAAATGAAAAATAATACTCTAAGTCCTTATGACTTTGTTCACACCGGGTATGAAAGATTGATCAAATGCATGGGAGATGATCCACAGTTTAAAATTTGCCCCCACCACCCACATTCCAAAAGTCCACCAGCAGCGGATTATATGAACATACTGAGGTATAGACTTATCCAAGTCAAAAACCAAACTCACTGTCATCAGGTCAATTCTGCTTGTCTCGCGGCAACCCAAGAGGGCAGGCTAGAGCTACCCCTCTGAGTTCCCAAGACTGTAATGCTCAGGGAAAGTGGAAGAGGCTTGTCTTTCTCCCGAGGACTGGGCTGGTGGTTTTGCACAGCTGATCTTGCAGTGAGTTATTATTCAGCCACAAAAAGAAATGGAAATGTTGACTCATTACAATCTGAAAACAGTATGTTCAGAGAAAGGCGGCCTCTCATGGAACCAAAGCCCTGAAGCACGAGGAGCCCCGTGGAGACCCAGACCAGCCCAGAGAGGCTTCCACCACCACTGGATCTGCAAGACCTTCCACCCACTGGCCTGTTATCTTCCTGCATTTGGCATCACTGTATGTGTTTCGTGAGACTGAAGAGAACTTTATAGATTGGTATCAGACACATGGGCTAATATTGGACTTATGGACTTGATCTGGACTGGGTGGGATGTTTTCTCAATGTTCACTTAATTGCTTTTATATGTAAAATCTCTTCCTTATACACATATGTGTGTTTATGAATTTGTTTCTCTAGTTTTCCCTGATGAACACAAAAGCATTCTGAATTCAAACTCCTAGACTTCTCAACGATGAGAGAATTCACTTCTATTTGTTAAAGAAAAACAAGTATATGAGTAAAAAGCATTACAAGTATCACCCCTATTCTAATGCTGAATGCAATTAATGACATGGAATTGTAAGTAGGCAAAGAGGCAAATATTTTACTATACACATTCCAATTTTTTTAAGTGTACTATAAAATGCAGAATCCATGAAAATGATGCTGTAGGGTAAATCTCAATAAGGCACCATTTGTATAGGCAAGGCAGGACACATGCTTTCTAGTTTCCCTTTACTTATCAGTTATTAGAAAAATGAGCAGTACCTTACTGTTCCTTAAAAGGCAGTGAAATTTGCCCAATCCTCCTTGCCCTTCACCAAAGTTAAACCCTAGTAAATATCTTGTACCCCAATTTAGCTTCAGGGTCTGCTCCTGGAGGGCCCAAACTCTGATATCCTCCCATATCTTCAACTAGCTTCTCACCCTAGCACCCCCCCACCCCCTCCCCCTCCAGGTGGAGTTGAAGGATAGCATGTGTCCTGAGTATGTGCTAAGAGACAAGAGATCGGGGGGGGGGGGGGGGGGAGAAGAAATATGCTGGTAAATGCCTCATCTCCCCTCCCTGTGTCATTTGTGGATTAGGACGTTTGAGCTGGGGAACTCTCGGCTCAGGGGACTCCTAGTTCAGGGCCAGAAGAGGCCATCTAGAAGCTCTTCAGAGTGTGGGGCTCTGAGAAGTTGGCTGCCAGAAACTTCCCTGCAGTTTGCTTGAAAACACAGGCCTCTCCAAGTGTCCCAAGTGGGTTGAATCCACTGCCTGGCCGTTGGTCACCTGATAGGACAGTTCCCTGTGTGTCCTTCTGGTCTGACTCAGCTCTTCTCAATGTCCTTGAAGATCAGACCAGAGTGTCTCCAGAAAAGATTGACCCTGGGCACCCCATTGTATGTTTTCCCTCTACCTCCCCTGTCTTGTTTCAGCTTTCTCCCCGGACTTTCACATATTTTCTGAAACCATCCTTGAGACAAGAAAACCTGATAAATGCAGTTAGGGGAGATGCAATGAAATGCTTACAGATCCCTGCTAGAATACCAGCGAGAGAAGGAGCAGATTGTGGAAAATCGTAATGCCGCTAGTCTCTCTTCTCTCCAGGGGGTCAGATTTCTTACTACTATAAGTGCAGTCCTCTGGTGAGAGGTGCCTTATGCACGCACGACTCCAATGGCAACCACCAATATTTTATCTTAAAATACAGAACTTGGCCATAGAGGCATGGGGAAATGGCCACCAGTTCCTGTTCTACCAGCTCACTTGCCCATTGATATTCCTCTCCTTATTGTAACAACAGGAAGGTCCCATCAATGGTACTTTCAAGGGGAATGAGCAAGGTCAAAGATGATCTAGAGCAGGCGTCCTCAAACTATGGCCCGTGGGCCACTTGCGGCCTGCCGAGGACATTTATCCGGCCCGCCGGGTGTTTTTACTGCAGCTGCCTGTCCTGCTTAGCCACCAACTCATCCCAGTCCCATGGTGAATTTGTTCAGTTGTGTTTTGTTTTTTTTTTCCAACTATAGTGCGACCCTCCAATGGTCTGAGGGACAGTGAACTGGGCCCCCGTTTAAAAAGCTTGAGGATCCCTGATCTAGATCTAGGACCTGGAGTGACTGAGGGTACAAATGGATCAGTGATCTATTTGTCACAAGGTTGGTGGTTCAAAACCACCCAGAGAAGCTTTGGAAGCCAGGCCTGAGAGCAATCAACTGGAATCCACTCTTGTGCTTCTCAGCCTTCCTAATCCCTTCACCCTGTAATAGAGTTCCTCATGTTGTGGTGACCCTCCCCACCCAACCATAGAATTATTTTCATGGCTATTT
>PVJH01044427.1:0-13027 GCA_004026705.1 Nesogale talazaci | reverse complement strand
TTATCAAACATTAAGTAAATAAAAATAACTTGGGGCTAAGGGAGCCCTGTGATAAAAAAAGACCCTAGTTATTTCTGTCAGAATCTCTATAGGTAGCCCTGCTTTCTCTGAAATCTTTGGCAACTTGCTAAACAAATACCTTTTCCTAACTGTTCCAAAATGCAGACATGAGATAATCCATATGAATGCAATTAAGTGCACAAAGCACATTAATAAGTTCAATATCAAGTAGGATGCTTTTGTCTGCAAAAAAAAAAACAAAACAAAAAATCCATCGTAGCTAAACACATTTTCCGTATTATTTTATCTTATGCTATATTGCTGTCATTCCTAGAGCAGTGGTTTTCAACCTTCTTAATGCTGCAACCCTTTCATCCAGTTTTTCTTGCTATGGTGACCCCTCCCCCGCCCCAAACCATAAAATTATTTTCATTGCTACTCCATAACTAACATTGTACTACTGTTATGAATCGAGCAACCTCTGAAAGGGTCATTCACACACACACACACACACACACACACACACACACACACGTTGAGAACCGCTACTCTAGAGACTCCCTGACAACTTTCTGGCTACCGTCCTCCGGGCCCGTGTTATCCTTGGCTTGCCTCTCGTGATCCTCCCACGTAAACAAGCAAATGGCCCCAGCAGAAGCAGGGGAAGGTTGTCCCATAAATGGTCTAGCTGCCCGCCCTCGATGACTGATTGGAGACCTGCGCTACGTGAGTTCCATTCTGAGCTGCTCTTTGACTAGAGGGAATAATAGATAGATCACAATTGTTTTCAGCCTTGGTTGTACACAGGAGTCACCTGGGGATTGGCGCGCACTAGATGAGTACAGCGTGCCATTAAAATTGGCTTACATCCGAGTTTCTCAACCTAGACGCTCTTGACATTTTAGACACATAATTCTTTGCTGTGGCAGGGCGCCCTAGGCACTGTAGGGTGTTTAACAGCACTATCAATCTCCAACTTTTAGATACCCTTACATGACCCACTGAAAATGTCTCCAGCCATTACCAAATGTCCATTTGGGGAGAACATGGAAAACCACCATCATAGACTAATTAGGATTTACTCCTTGTTCACCTGTGGAAGAGATGAGCGGTCAAATATGATCAGTACACTGCTAGCAAGGAAAGGGAGACAGATGCCAGGTGCAAGGTAGATAGCACCAGTCCCTGCTGCTGTCTGCGACTTCCCAAGTGAAATCCGGCTGTCTGTAATGCTCATGAGTTCATCCCATCGCAGCGCGAGCTGGGGCAGCTTCTGACTGTATTCTCGGCGGAGTCCTTTTTGTAACACTGGCAATTTCAGAAGTGTCTGCTCACCCTTAACGATCCTTCTGCCACTAGACGACAGTTTGTTTCAGGTGACCTTGAGTTGATTCTTGGATTAGCTTGGATCATCTTTCCCAACTGGATTCTAAACTTTTTAGTGACAGGGGGGTGTCCGTTTTATTTCTGATGTCATGCCGGAGACATAGTACCAATTTAACAGATACATCTGTTCACTATGTAGGAGTGAATTTCAACAGTGGGATTCCGACATTTCAGTGGAGAGAATTGTACATATCTGTGTGTTAATAGCTGCCAGTGTCTGGTTAGTTAAAGGGCATGGCTACAAGGACTTTGTCAGCCTTCGTTGAATGGAGGGACTAAGGGGAAGAAGTGAGCAAAGGCCATGGGGTCTTAGAGCTGGTCTTGTTGGCATGGAAAGGTCAGCCATGTCCATGTATTTGCTTTCCTACACAGCTTGATCCAGACGAGCTCACATGCCCATGGGAGGTTAAGAATGTGTTTCCGACATTGCATTGTGTGTTTTTCCTCTGCTGCCAGGTGATTGTGGATGAGCAGAACCTGGATTTCCTGTTGGCCTTCACGACCTCTGCTATCCAGCAATGTAGCGCCTGGACGCACATGGAGATTCTGCAAGCTCTGGCGGCTCTGGTTTACTGCAACGGCTCAAAATGTCAGAAGGTAATTGAAGCTGTGGCTATGAGTTGGGCTGTCATCTGCCAGGCCAGGAGTTCAAAACCACCACCTGTTCTGGAGCAGAAAGACGGGACTTTCTATGCCCATCCATAGCTGTCATCCCAGAAACTCATAGAGCAGCTCTGCCCTGGCCGACAGGATGGCTGTGAGGCAGCATTGACTCAATGGTAGTAAGTTTCATGGGATTTGGGGTCATTCCTTTGAAAGGTTAGAAGTCCGGACTCTGCGGCCAATACATCGTGTTCAAGTTTTAAGCCTGCCACAAATTTGATGTCTAACCTTGAATAAGATGTGTGACACAGATTTACATAGCAGTTAGTCTTTTGACATTTGCTGGCCACGTAGATGAAGGTAAAATCTGCCTAACGAATAATAGGTTTTTGAGATGCCTTTCTTTGACCAACGTTGGCTGTTACTTTTGTTTCAGTATCTCCCCGACTTGGTGGGCAAGACCGGACTCTTGGTGAAATTGAGTGACCCAGCTCAGGCCGACCCAGAAGTGAGGCGGGCTGCAGTGCATTGCATGGCAAACCTATGCCTCAGGTACGTGGAGCCATCCCCGTAATGTAGGACCTCGTCTTGGGCTCTTTGTAAGTGGCTCACTGCATTGTACCCTAGAAAGAACCAGCGAACATGACCAACTTTGCTTTTCCCACATCCGCTGTTAATCAAATCTTGCTAATGTTTTATTTTTACTTTTCTATTTTAGTGTTGCTATAAAATAAAACTTAAAAATAAATTAAGGAAGAAAATAGACCAGCATTTTAAGAGCTCCTATCTGCCATATGTGAGGGTTTTGTTTTCTATTGACAGAAATCCTATCCTTATTAACTCATGTAGAAAGGTAAGTTTGTATGAATTGAAGGGGTGGTGACATCGATCTGTCCAAGCCAGTCTCTGCTGTTGTAAGAAAATGGATTCCTTCCCAGGTGCCTGGTTTTAGATTCATGCACTAAGAGAGAAAGAGCATGAGCTTAAGCAGATGGATGGGACCTCTCCTTCTTATGGACCAATGGCTGCCAAGATGGGGCAGTGTGATTCCGGCTCCCCACGCCCCATCTGTCTGGTGGTGGCCTGAGATCTGAGAGCGATTTCTTTTTCACTACAAGCTTCTGCAGCCCTTCCCTGTAGAAATCCGTCCTCATCCTTCATCATCCTTCCAGCCTGTGCCCGCCCCACAGCAGAGAGCAATTAACCAGACTGTTTCATTCCCTCGGTAGTTTCCTTCTGTTCAAGAGTGGATTCCAGTTCAATTATTCTGGCCTCCTGCTGTTTTCACTGTGACTCTTCTGCAAACCCATTTTGAAAGAGACTGTTGTTTGGTTCTGTGTTCATTTTAGTGTGCCAGGACAGCCGTATTTGGATGAACCCTACCAGAGTCTCTGCTTCCAAACTTTCTTGACCACTTTACAGTCGCCAAAATTGTCTGACACGGACGATATCACATTTTGCATGGTAGGTGGACTGTCACTAGTTTTGTGACTGTTAGAGATGCGTTTGGAAGCACCAATAGAATAGGCGATTGCTAAATAACTTAATTTTGTTGTTGTTATGTGAGTTTTGCCTAGAGATACAGACACAGTGGAGGGTCTGTTAACTTGAAGAGACTAAGTTTATACATTTTAGAAGTAAATGACAGCAAACCGATTTTTATTTATTTGCTTGTTTGGGGTAGGTTTATTTTTCTAAGTCTAGGTTTTAAAAAGACTTATTTATTAAAATATTCCCAACTGTAAAAGCAATACAATTGCAGGATAGCAACTGCTTTGAAATGGAAAAAAAAAAAGAGGATTAATTTTAGCATATCTGAGACTATTTTTCTTTTTAAAAAACCTAATGCAAATATGGCCATTTTGTAACATGTACCAGATTTCAAATCTCATAGATGTTAAGAGGGTGAAAGTTACTTTTAATCCCCCCTCAGCTATATCCACTTGTCCCTAAGTTTTCTATGTGTGAGTAAGGGCACTTGCACATTTCTAATGGGATCATATTAAATAATACCATTTTACAACGTATTCTTTATCTTTGAGTTACTTCTTCGAGTCTGGGACTAAGATGATATGGTAGGAGTCTTAAGAAGAATATATGAACTATAGTATTTCAAAATACTTGCTGATATTGTTGAGTTTCACTTTTAGCAAAGGATTATGTTTCTTATTTTATAATTTGTAGAAATTGAAGTTTTTCCATTTGTCCACTATGTCAAAGGAGACTGCAGTTGACACCCCTGCCAGCCTGGGAGAGTAGGCCATAAGGATAGAGGCTTAACACTGAGATTACTGAATCAAGAAACCCATTTTGATCAGAATTACCCTTATGAGCCGATTTTATTTTATTTATTTATTTATTGGCATCACTGCCCTCTGGTGGTGGGAGTGGGAGGCCCAGCCTTTGCTCCTGTGGAGCCGCTGCTGGAATTGAACCTCCATCCCAATGGGCCGCAGTTCTGTGCACAACCACTATGCCACCGGGCTCAGCCCCAATTTTATTTTAATCATCTGTTCTAACATATATTCATTTCCTTTCAAGAGTTTTTGAGATTACTATTATAGCTTATCCCTGTCTTCTCCTCCCATTTTGATCTTTTCGCCACTTTTGATTTCTTACCACGTTCTGTCCACTAAATATCTCTTCTGTTTTTCTTGGTTACCATTTGTTTATGCTGTTTTATAAACATAAGAACAATTAGAACACTCATTTACAAAGAACACATTTTTCCAATAATTACTCATACAAGCAGTTTCCGCTTTACAACTCTTTCGTCTGGATCTTTATCTCTTCTTTTGTCCCTGAGGTTATTTGTGACATTTAAAGACTTTTTCTCCTTCATCCTAAATAACGCCAAAAAGTTGATCCCTGTACAACCACATTTTATGCTGCCCTTCTAACTTGATACCCCCACCCCCACCCCCAGCTGTTACAAAATGCCTTAAAAGGTATACAGTCACTTCTAAATGGTGGGAAGATGAAGCTGACACACACTGAGGAACTTGGAGCCCTTCTAGCTGTGTTGAAGGTAAGGCATTGTTCTTTTAAATCCCAAGTCCTCATTGTGGTTTGTACCATCCTATCTAAGCTTTACATTATCATTGTTAAACATTTTAAGAGACAGAAAGAAGATGTTTATGTTTAACACTTAAACAGAGACTCAAAAGAGCTGAAAGCAATTTAGCAGACGTACAGAATTTTGTCCTAGAATTGAGAAAGGGGGATAGGTTTTGAGGTTTGACCTCTAGGTCATTTAATTTTAATGAACCTGCTTCTACCTGTTTTGTGTGTACTTGAAAGGTCAAACAAACTTCATGGTTTTCTCTTCCACGTAGTAGGCTGAGCAGTCAGTGCACTGCTGTGCTTTAACTTCTAAGTCTGGCAGAGAGTGGGGGAGTGCGGCAGCCTCTCTGGGAGCCCAGCTCCATCCTGCAGTGCCAGAAAGGAGCAGGATGCTTCATGCTGCTCTCTGGGCTAAGATATGGATGCTGCTCTAGCTTTATCTGAAATAAACCCTGACCTTTGAATTCTGCTTTGGGTCTTCTCCTCTGCCCCCAAATGTATAGGTAAGCAGATCAAGAGATAAGCAGTATAGGTGAAACACTTAGGATGTGCAACAGAGCAGCAAGGGGATCAAAGCAAAAATGTCCCTAGGGCATACCAAAGATAGACTTGGGGCCTAGGGTGTGGCATCCCATTAGACTCCGCTGGAAAACACTAGTAAAGGTCAGCAAACAGACCCGGGACTACTGTTTATAGGTTTTTCTTTGTTGTTGTTGTCCTTTTTTTTTTTTTTTTTTTTTTTTTTGCTTTATTTAGTTTTTGTGCTTATTATTGTTTTTGCATATCTATCAAGATAAGATAGGATAAACCATCCAGAGGAGAAAACAACCGGACTGACGGTTCCAGGGGGACACAAGAGAGGGGAAAGCGAGGAAAGTGAAGGAGACACAAACTAACCCAGAGACAAGGGAACAACAAGTGATCTGAAATTGATGGTGAGGAGAGCATAGGATGCCTGCTAGGGTATGAAGCGCAGTGTAACTGAGAGGAATCACTGAAATCCAAATGAATACCAAACATGATAATGGGACAAGGGAAAACTAAAAGGAAATAGAGGAAGAACAAGGAGCCTAAGGACATTTATAGTGGTCTCAATACAGGTATGTACATTTGTAAATATATATGTAACAACAGAAAAATAGATCTATGTACATATACTTATATATTAAGTATTAAGGTAGCAGATGGACATTACACCTCTACTCAAGTACTTCCTCAATACAAGAACACTTTGTTCTAATAATGACATTCTCTGATGCTCACTTTACCAACATGATTGCTGACGATGAAATGGGTGCATAAGCAAATGTAGTGAAAAAGGCTGATGGTGCCCAGCTATCAAAAGATACAGCATCTGGGGTCTTAAAGGCTTGAAGATAAACAGGCAGCTATCTAGCTGAGAAACAAAAATAACCACATGGAAAAAGCACACGACGTGTGATCATGAGGTGTTGATGGGATCAGGTATCAGGTATCAAAGACCCAGAACAAAAAATCATGTCATTGTGAGTGAGGGGGAAGGTGGTATGGAGACCCAAAGCCCATCTGTAGACAATTAGACACCCCCTTACAGAAGGGTTACCAGGGAGAGACAAGCCAGCCAAGGTTCAGTACAGCACAGATGAAACAGATAAATTCCCTTTACTTCTTTAATATCCCCACCCCCCACAATAATGACCCAATTCTACCTTAAAAATCCACCTAGACAAGAGGATGCATACTGGTACAGATAAGAACTCACAACACTGGGAATCCAGGACAGATAACCCCCTCAGGAGCAATAATGAGAGTATCAGTACCAGGAGGGTGGGGGGAAAAGAAGGGGGCAAACAATCACAATGATTGACATAAAACCCTCTCCCAGGGGAACAACCAACAGAAAAGTGGGTGAAGGGAGACATCGAACAGTGTAAGACATGACAAAATAATAATTTATATATTCTCAAGAGTTTGAGGCTGAGCCCCGGTGGCATAGTGGTTGTGCGCGAGACTGCGGCCCACTGGGATGGAGGTTCAATTCCAGCAGTGGCTCCACAGGAGCAAAGGCTGGGCCTCCTACTCCCACCACCAGAGGGCAGTGATGCCCAAAAGGGGGAAAAAAAAAAGAGTTCGAGAGGGAGGGAAAAAATGAGCTGATACCAAGTAGAAACCAAATGTTTTGAGAATGATGACAACAAATGTACAACTGTGTTTGACACAATGGATGGATGTATGGATTGTGATAAAAGTTGTACGAGCCCTCAAAATGATTAAAGTCGCGGGGTGGGGCTCAAGTAGAAAGAAAATATGATGATGATGGCAACATAAGTGCAAATGTGCTTCACACAATGGATGGGTGTGGTAAGAGCTGTAAGCTCCCCGTAAAATGATTTTTTCAAAGGGATATGATATTCATACACACTCGCAGTGGGGGGGGGGGGGAGGCATAATTGGATAAAAAGAAAAAGAAAAGATGAGTAAATAAAATGTGAACTAACCTAATTTTGCCAGATCTCATTGGAGGACAGATGAGATTAAGCTCTCCTTTTAAGCCCTAAACCTTGACATTACTTATTTTCTTCCTATATTTCCATAATAAACTTCTAAGCATAAATCGGTTTGTGTATGTGATCTAGGACCTGGTGAACACTCCTTTTGAATGATTTTGTTTGTGTGTCTGCATGTTTAATCTTCATGATTAGAAATCCATGTTTCATGGACTCCCTGGACTGAACATCGAGATTCCTACAGTGTTGTATCCAACTCTGCTTCCTCAGTATGACGGACGACCCCCAGCCAAGCCACAGCCATACGAACCCTGCACCTCTCGGCCAGCCGTGGTATAGCATTTCTACTTATTTTTAAATGTGTGCCGTGCTTGTGTCTCACTTTGCATCCCTACTGCCTGCAAGACCCACCTTGAATTTGATTTCATTTTAGGGTGTGAGCAGAATAAATTTAAAATCAGGCTGTTGAAAATACCAGTTAAAGCACTGGGCTGTGACCCACAGGTTCTGCAGGTGAAAACAACCAGCCTCTCCGCAAGGGAGAGACAGAACTTTCTAGTCCTGTCAACAGTTACAGTCTCAGAAACGCCCAGGGCAGTTCTGCTCTGTGCTACAGGGTGGGTGCGAATTGACATTGACTCTTGACAGTGAGTTTGAGGGGCCATGCATTAGCTATAAAAAATGAGCCTTCACTTTCATACTCAACTTGATATAGACTATACCTTAAACAAGCTACACTTCTTCATCACAAAAAAATTGAAGGCCAGGGTCCAGGAAACTCTGTAAAGGGCTAGGTAGTTGGGAAAGACCCTTCAGGTATTTACCACCTGACACATGACCTAACTACCAATCAGTGTTCCTGGGCCTTGCACTTTGGCATTTGTTCTTGCCAGAGATCTGGATAGTCAGATTTTTCACTGCGCTCACCCACCTGAAGTGCCGAGTGCTGAGAGTCAACGGTGAGGAGGAAGAATCCCCAGGGTACTCTGAAAACACATTGGAGGCACCGACCACTTGAAGGAGTAAGAGGAGCTGCTCCACGGGGTTTTCAAGAATGAAATCGTTTAGAAGCAGTCGCCACATTGTTCTCCTGCCGAGCAGGTGGTAGGTTCCAATGACTGGCTTTTCAGTTAGCCGCTGAGCTTTGAAACTCACTGCACCCACCCCAGAACGCCTCACTCCCCTCAAGTCCATTCTAACTCACAGCCACCCGAGGGAACAGGGTAGCACCGGCCCAGTGGGCGGATGAAGCTCTAACTCTCGATGCGAGTCTAAAGTCTTCGCCTTTCACCTGAGGCGCAGCTGGTGATTTCGAACTGCACTCCAGCAGTTGTCAGCCCAGTGCAGAGGCCAAGCTCAAGTGGGCTTTGTTCGATATGCTAAGGTTCATCATCAAAGAATCTTTTGTAGGAGAGTGACGTGATCCATTTGCATCTTAGAAAAAACCACTCTGGGGGCTGAGCCCCAATGTCGGTGGCGTAAGTGGTTGAGTGCAGGACTGCAGCCCACGCGGTTCAAATCCAGCAGCGGCTCTCAGGAGCAGCGCTGGGTAGCGCCCACGACCACCAGAGGCAGTGATGCCCACCAAAAAAAAAAAAAAAAAAAACACTCTGGTGGCAAATAAACGGGGGTCTGGAGCTTCATTCAATAAACCTAGCTAGATGTGCTAAGGTCCTTACTTTTCTAAGGCCAGAACTGTGGTCATCTGGGTGGTGGTGGGGGTTGGGGGGGAGTCTCTAGATTCCAGAGAGCAAGTAGGAGAAAAGAAAGAAACTGGCTTTTCCTTAATCTCTACCAAGTACCGGTGCCCTAAAACATGCGGTGTGTATAATGAATTCACTTTTCTCCTGTGCATGAGAATGGTCCTAGCTATGTCTCTTGCTTGGCAAGTTAGGCAGATTGTCTCATGGAGCTCTGTGTGAGAAAGGCTGCATACTGCACACCAGCTGTGAAGGGTAGATGGTATTAGCCTGTGCGTAGGAAGAAGAAGGCAAAGGTCAGAGAGACAAAGTCATTTTCGAGGGGCCATGGAAGCAGAATTGGAAACCAGGCCTCTGAGGTTGACCTGCCCCACGTGTCCCCTGCCTTCTTTCTCGCATTTGGGTAGCCTGGAAGCACTTAGCACAGTGCCCGCTGACACATAGGGTATTAAGTAAGTGCCACTCTCTCTCTTTTCTCCTCTTCTCTCTTCACACTACCACTGGGAACAAATTCTGTATTTATCAGCTGAGAGGAAGTACCGCTGAATCCATTAAAAGCTATCTTGAAATAGCTTTCATATATGTTTTCACTTGCTCCTGAAATCAGAATAAAAAGAAAAAAACAAAAGTTAAACCCAGGAAAGTCCAGCACGGAGAGGAGGAGGAGGAGGAGGAGGACTCCAGCGTTGAAATGGAAGCCAGCCCAGCCCCAGGCAGAACCAACCTGCCAAGAGGGAGCCCACTCTGGGCCTCACCCGCGGGGGTCCAGCGACTGCCATCGGATGGAGGTGGGACTGCAGGGAAAGCCCGCTCCTCCTCGCACTTCAGTTCTTCCAATTGGAACCGAGCCAGCAGCAGCGAATCCGACTATTCGGATGCTGAGGGAGGCATGCAGAGCAAAATGAGGTAGTCATTTTCTGTAATATCTTCCGGTCCTGAGTCGTATGTAGACGTATAATTTGACTTTAGCCATCTCCTAACAATTCAGAAACCTGATGCGGGCTTTGTGTTTCTGTGAAAACGCCTCACTACTTCTTCTTGGTACATGTTACCCTGCCTAGGATATTATTATTTCCTTCACTTTGGTGGGGTGGGGGTGTTTGTTGTTGTTGTTGCTTTTTCCCCTTGTTCCAAACCAAACGCGCTGCCATGTAATCAGTTGCTAAGCATCCGATCCCCTAGTGGATATTCCACCCAGGGCTCCTCTTTGCTGTGCTAATCACCACTGATCTTCAGTCTGAGCTCAGTGGTCATCCCTGAGAGGCCTTTTATGCACCCGCCCAACTCAGCTGTGAGGGTTGTAGTTACCTCCAACTGCTCCTGTCCCAGTCATCAGCTTGTTGGGGGGGTGGGGGACGGCAGGGGCCTGTTTATTATGTCTGCCAGTTTAGTACCATGGCTCGTGTCGATGTGAAGGGTGAATGGATAAAGATATCCTGCCGTATTTCATACCTAAAGCTAGTCTCAAGATGTTGCCCTCCTACTATCTAATGTGGTTTTTGATTGTTGACTTTATTAACTTGTTATCTAAGGAATACTCCGATGTGTCTGGATCATAGCTTGAAGAGCTACATATTTTAATATCGAGTTATCTTCGGGGATTATTCTGAATGTTAATTTTCTCAATACATCCTTTGAATTGTCTGGAATAAGTAGCATTTCATGTTCTTTTGTTTTGCATTTCATGTTCTTATGTTTTAAAACTCAACGACTGTCTTCCGCCCACCCTTGTGTATGACAGGTCTTACCAAGCGAAAGTCCGCCAAGGAGCACTGGCTTGCTTTCTCTCGACTATCAAATCCATGGAGAAGAAGGTTCTGTATGGCTACTGGTCTGCCTTTGTTCCTGACACTCCTGAGCTAGGGAGCCCCCAGTCTGTGTCCTTGATGACTCTGACATTAAAAGATCCTTCTCCAAAGGTAAGCGCGTCTAAGCTTTAAGGTAACAAAGAAAGAATTATCAACCATCTTATCTGAAAACGCCTCTTGGCAATATGAAGGCAAGTCCTTACTTGAGGACCCTGGCAGACAAGAGACGAGGATACGGGCTTATGAAGTAGCAGTCAGGAAGATGTCTACCCAAAATCACTATGAGGTAGCCTCCTGCCCAGCGAGCACTCTGCGTTTTAACTGGTGCAGCTACCCTTCTTCCCATTTTTTGCCAAGGTCAATGAGAGTGTTACTTGTAATAGCAAAAAGTCAGAAATGGCTTTGGCATCCTAATGGGACATCATGACTTCATGGTTGGGGAGGGTGTGGAAGGTGTAGAAGAATGCTTGGAAACATAAGAGAGAATTGTATATGCAATATGGTTGCAATTACAGTCTTCTTTCAATTTTTCTGTTTCTCAAATCACATGTAATACGTTTTCATTAGAAACCTTTTATATTTTAAAGAACAGGTATATATTCGTGTGTGTGTGTGTGCTCGCTGGGTATGTAGACTCCCAGTGCCCCCACTCACCACAGACCTGAACACTTCCTCTGAACCTGCACCACCCTCACTGGTCACCTTGGAGCCATTTGCAGCCACCGCACCAGTCCATCTTGTCCAGGGTCTTCTTTTCGTTGTCCTTCCACTTTACCATACCATACCGATGTCCTTCTCCGGGGACAGGTCTCTTCTGAGAAGACGTGCCAAGCATGCGAGACAAAGTCTCCCTCCCCCCCACCCCCCCCCCCACAAGTCTAAGGAACTTGGCTGTCCTTCTCCAAGACAGGTGGATTTGTTCTGTGGGAAGGCCAGGGTGCATTCACTCTTCTTCGCCAGCCCCGTAACGCAAGTGCATTGATTCCCATATTTACCTCGTCTTGGAGATTGCATCCTCTCTGAAATTAGCCTCTCACCAGGTAAGGGGCTGCACGAAACTGTTTGTCCTAACGAGCTTCGTGCTGAAGGCTGACATCGAAAGCATAATCAGCCCCCCTCTCAGAGTGAATTATCTTCTTCAGGCCCACAGTAGTACTCCTTTTTATTTTTAAGGTTTTCTCTTTTAAAAAAATTTTTTTTTAAAAAAAAAGGAAAAATTCACAGTGTATTGGAACTTCTTATGGCCATCTCCTTGAATAGTTAATTTCTTACTACATAGTTAATTTCTTACTACATAAGAAAATTTATGGATAACCCTTCCAATGCTTTTTACAAGGTGAAACGAATACATTAGCTTCAAATAACACTAGAATGTCTTGTGGGAATTTCAAATGATGAGCTATGATAGGAAAACTCCCTATCTTTAGTAATTAAACCTGCAAATACATTTCCATTAGACTGAATCAGTATGAATAAGAACCTGAGGAAAAAATGGAAAATAAGTGGTAGCAGTTAAATTGATAATGATGTCATTTTAGTCATTGAAAGGAAAACTATTGTTGTTTACTGGAAAACCCACTAGCCTACACCCAAGTAGCAGTCCAATTTAATCACCCCCCACAGTACCTACCTAGATTAAGAATAAATGAAACACATAAATTTGGGATATTAATACAGAGAGACTATAAGGTCCTATCACGTGAAACAAATAATATTTTATCATTTTATTCTTTAAATGTCAACATTTGACTTAAAGTGCCATAATTTTGCCTTATTATGAAGTAGTCCTATCCATCTCCTTGACTGGAATACTTTATAAATATGCTCTGCTACTCTGCGAATACAAGAATGTAGTGGGAAAAAACGGTACAGAATTTCCTTCTGGAAATATCCTAGATCTAGTATAAGAGCAGGTCATAGAGAAATGGAAGGGAAAAATAAACAGTCGTCATTCTTAGGATTAAAAAAAATGAAAGAAATG
>PVJH01044426.1:0-13007 GCA_004026705.1 Nesogale talazaci | reverse complement strand
CTGAGACCCTTTGCATTCAGACGTTTTGTTAGTCCCAGGAATCCCCGAGGTGTCTTCATGTGGGTCTCTCCCAGAGGAAAAGAGAGGCCTTCTGTTACTGGAAGAGGAAGTCGTAGGAAGCTCATTTCAACAGAGGTCAGAGTTCGGGCTTTGGGGAATTTGGATGGGATGGAGGTCAGAGTTACATGCCAGGAAAAGACATGTATTGCCATGGTGTTCTTTTACTTGTGTATATGCCAAATTTTCTAGCACATTTTTAATGAAGCTTTTATGGTAAAGTTAGGTGCCGGCTGATATTCTGGTCAGCTTATGTTTGAGTATATACGGTACCTTTCTTAGAAGCTTAAGTGTGTTTTTAAAATGTGTGGATAAGACCCAGTCACTAAATTGTTACCTCTATTAAGTTGGTGATGTCTGAACTTGAATATTCTAATCTGGGGTTTCTCTGATACATAAAGTGATTTCAGAAAGCCTGAAGAGTCTCGGTCGATCAGTTCCTGCTAATTTCTTATTTATAGCATGTGTACAATTGAGGAAAAGAAAGGGACTACGGGATAGGAGGAATGCCCTGTGATGGGAAGGAGGAGGGGTTTTCCACATAGGAGACAACTGCTAAGGAGAGTCACAGAGTGCATTTACTACGGTCAAAGAGCTGCGCTTTGACACACTGGCTTCAAGTGCTGAATAGGCAAGGCGTGCTCAGCAACAGCTCTCGTGTGTGTGTGTGTGTGTGTGTGTGTGTGTGTGCGCGCATGCGCGCACCTTGAAAAGTACCCTCTGCCTTGGCCCTGCTCTGCTTTGCATACCCAAAATGACCACTGTTGTCCCCAGTTTCCTGCTCTTCCTTCCTAAGCATATGCATGCATTTTAATATTTTTTTTTGGCGGCGGGGCGGGGGGGGGGGGGGGGAGCGGCATCACTGCCCTCTGGTGGTGGGAGTAGGAGGCCCAGCCCCACTGCTGGAAGTGAATCTCCATCCCAGTGGGCCGCAGTCTCGCACACAACCACTACGCCACCGGGGCTCAGCCCCCAATATTTTCATAAATATTAGCATTCCACATAAACGGCTCTGGGCTTTTTTCATTTAAGATTTTTCTGTAGGGTTGTTATATAAGGCTATAATGAACACTTGACTTTTTCTTATTAATGGTGCCCACACAGTATTCCATATGTGGGTGTTCTCTTCTGGACTAAACTAGTCTCCTGCTAGTAGACATTTGTGTTGTTTCTAGCATTACAAATAATTCAGAATTGAATATCTTTATATCTTTGTGCATATCTAGATGTGCATTCATAGATTAAATTCACCGCAGCTGAGCCCCGGTGGCATAGTGGTTGTGCGTGGGACTGCGGCCCACTGGGATGGAGGTTCGATTCCAGCTCCACGGAGCAAATGGGCCTCCTACTCCCACCACCTGAGGGCAGTGATGTCCCCCCCCCAAAAAAAAAACAAAATCCCTAAGGTAAATTCCTAGGTCAAAATATACATAGACTTTCATTTTAATTGCTATGACACTTTCAGTAAGAGTCGTTTGTTTACTTTCTTGCTTTTGAAAAGACTTGAAGCCCTGATCTCTCTTTTTAAAAAATGTTTAATAGGTCATTTCATTGGTGGCTCATACAATGCTTACCACAATCCATACATACATGCCTTGTGTCCAGCACCTTCGCATGCTGCTGCCATCATTCTCAAAACATTTTCTTTCTTCTTGAGCCCCTGACATCAGCTCTGCCCTGATCTCTTTTTAACAGAGTTTAAGGCTCTTTCTTTTTAGCCTGACTAATCCGGAAATCGAAATCAGTGCGGTGTTCCTTGTTTTATCTGGTATATATTGTAATTGGAGCTCAGCTTTTTCCTTTCAACAGTGGGTCTTTGTGGTCTTTATATGTCGATTTTGTGTATATATATATATACACACACACACATATATACATATACACACACACGTTTGTCTCACTTTTATTTGATCACTTTATTATGTCATGCTTAGAGCACTCCACAGTAACCACTGGCCTTAATATATGTCGATGGAATTGGAAGGAGTGTGCCAAGCTAGAGAAGCGGAGAGAGCAGACTTTACAAACTGCCCTCGTGTCAAACCCCCAACTGCCCAGAGTTTGTCAGACCGAGCTTAAGGCCACAGGCTCCTCCCCGTGGCCAAGCTTGTCCAGTCTGCTGCGAGAACTCCCAACCCCCAGCGGCTTTTCCAAAACCATCCTCCGGTTTGATCATCCACTAGACTGCCGCTCACCCAAAACTCAACCAAATGGTGCTTACGGTCGAGCTTAGTGAACGCTCCACTTGGGGATACAGCCACGTGCCACATGCAACAACACCCACGATTTCAACTGGGGACACCCTTTGGGTTGAGGCTTCATTTCGTAGACAGCATTGATTATCTCAGCCCTCTAGTCAAGCTTACTCTCCAGCACCTCTACCCAGATAGCTGGCTGATAGCACGTGGCTCGAGGTCCCCACAGTCTCACTTCTCCGTCTTCCTGATTGGGACCAGGTCCTTCTCTTCTCCCATCTGGTCAGCATCAACCACCTCAGAAGTCTCTGCCTTCTGCCAGCTTGCAGAAACATTCTCTATACACCCTGCTATAAATGTAATTGTAGCATTTTAATTTGTCAGTGTAATGTCTGTATATTTAGCCTTTGTAAATTTAGCATTTTACATCAAAAATTAGTGTGAGATACACACTCAAACTTGCATGTCTAGGGCTTGAACTTCATTTCTTCACGTGTGGATATCCAGTTCTAGCATCCTTTGTTCCTCCCCACATTGAGTTGCTTTAGTCCCTTAACAAAAATCATTTGACTATGTAAATGTTTCTGAACACCCTATGCTCTTTATGACCAAACCTACTTTTATGCCAATGTTGCGTTATCTTAATGACTGTAGCTTTAATTGATTTAGGTCTTGCCCTTTTTTTTAAAGACTAACTTGAGCTATTTCAAGCCTCTTGTGTTTTAGAAATTTTACAGTTACTTAAGTTTGTTGTGTGTTTGGTTTTGTTTTTTTTAAGTCTGTTGAGCTTCGTTAAATCTGTAGAATCAGCTTCGGGAGAATTGACATTTTAACAATATTGAACCTTCAAATCCATGAGCATGTTCTACTCCCGCTTTCTGTTAAACTCTATAATTCAGTATCTCATAATTTTTATCTAGACCAGCATGCCTCTCGTTTATTAAGTATTATGCTACTGGAAATTGAATTATTTTCTTAATTTTGACTTGAATTTGTTAGCTGTTAGGATAAAGAATTAGAATTGATTTCTGCTTTGAACTTGTTCCTTGTGGCTTTGCTGAATTTACTTATTCTACTAGATTTTTTTCATTTGGCTTTTTTGTGCCTTAGGATTTTCGTTTAAGTCATATCCTCTGTGAATGGGGATTGTCAGACTTCATTCCAGTCCATCCACCTTTTATCTCTTTTTTATGCTTTCTTGTCTTGGTGAAAATGGTCACCATGTTCTCATGACAAAACTGGACGCTCGGTCCAGGGGGAACCGCCTGGTGGGTTTCCGAGGTTATCATCTACACGGGCGGGCGAGAAAGGCAGTGGCTTTCTCCTGTGGGGCAGCTCGTGGTTTCAAACCGCCGAGCTCGTGGCCCAGTGCTGCCACCACTCCGCCAGCGCTCCCACCCGTGCCCCGCTTCAGTTGGTAATGCAGCTTGCTCGCATCTGCCCTTTGTGGCTCACTGAAGAAGTTCCCTTCTTTTCCTTGTTTGTTGTATTTTTAGGGGCTTTGTATTTTAGTCTTGTAGATGGTCATTTACTGTTGTTGAGTGCTTTGCTCCCACATCTTAAGATAATCGTGTGGATTTTGTTCTTGATTAATACGGTGGATTCCATTGATATTTTTTTTCCCGAGTGTTTTTCATTCCTGAGATAAGTCTCACTTGACTATTGAGTACGTACTACATTTTTCTATTTATTGCTGAGTTAAACTTGCTAATGATGTGTTAAAAAAAAAAAAGATGTTTTGCATATGTTCCACGAAGGGTATCATTCTGTAATTTCCCCGTAAGATCCTTAGGAGCCCTGGTGGTGTAATGGGTGCACACTGGGCTTCCACCCTCCTGGTTGGCAATTGGAAGCCACCAGCACCTCCATGAGAGAGAGACTGGGCTTTCTATTCCTGTAAACAGTCCGCGTGGAGGAACCCACGGGTGGCAGTGGGTGGTCATTGACTGGTTGATGGAGTTGGCCTTGGTGGCAGAGTGGCTACACCTTGGTCCACGATCTGAAAGGGCAGCAGTTAGAAATCAGCAGTCTCTCTTGGTCCACGATCTGAAAGGGCAGCAGTTAGAAATCAGCAGTCTCTCTCAGGAACCCCCAGGGACAGCTCTGCCCGCACCTCTAAAGTCACTATGGACCAGCATGGACTGGGTGGCCGTGAGTTTGGTTTGTTTGATTTTTACCTTTGGATATGTTGGTTATGGTTCTGAAACAAAATGGAAACTATCCATTTTCTCTTCACTGAAAGAATTCGTGTTTATTAGCATTCATTATTAAATGAATTTTAAATTCTCCAGTGAAGCAAACTGTCTAGGTCTCAAATTTTTCTTTATAAGGAAGTTTGTAATAACAAATTAGATTTAGTTAGTAGAGCTTTATTTTGTATCAGGTTTGGGGCATTGAGCTTGACAAGGACTGTATCACACTTCATAAGTCAGGCTTATTTCCTCAGGCATTTGTGGGCCTCAGCAATCGCCTCTCTTCATTCCTGATACTGCTAACCCGTGTTGTTCTGCTTTTCATCTGTTCAAGGAACCGGCTTTGTTTATCTGTTATATTTAATAGGCTAGTACTTTCTAATTTGATTTGTGGATTGTTTAGAGTGCATTGTTTGATTTCCAAGTGTTTTAGCCTTTTAAAAAAACATGCTATATTATAATTACCTGTTCCTTGAGATTTCAGTCTTTTGAACCTTATTAATACTTGTTTTATGGCATAGAAAGGATCTTGAACTTCCCTTGTGCACTATGCGGAAAAAAAGTATATTGTGCAGTTGTTGGCTATAATGGTCCATAAATATCAATTAGGACAAGCTGATTCGAGTGATAGATTTGTGTATGCACGCGCTTAATTCTCTAAATTACTGAGAAAGGGACATTAAAATCTTGAAGGGCATTATGAATTTGTCTACTTTTAGTTTACCATTTATTTCATGTATTTCTTTTTTTGTTTCATGTATTTCTAAGCTGTTTTTTAGGCACTTAAATTTGTATTTATAAATATGAATTTCTGAAGTATTGATCCTTTCATTATTATGCAGGGTTCTTATTACCTCTGGTGTTATTCTTAAAGTCGATTTGATAGATGTTAATATAGCTACTCCAATTTTATTATCAGTGTCTTCATACTATAACTTTTTCCGTCCTTTCACTTTTAATCAATTTGTACCTTTATAATTAAAACACATCGATTACAGGCAGCAGTTTGATAGTCCTTTTAAAATATAGTCTGATAATCTGCCTTTTAATTTGTAGGCTTTATTCATTTATTTATACTTAATGTAATTATCAATGTGCTTATAACTTAACAATTAATGTGGGTATTGATATAGGCTTGTTGTTTTTCTTTTATGTGCTCTTTGTCACATATGTTTTTTATTCTTCTGTTCCTTGTTTTAGGCCTTTTAGGCACAAAAACTATAATCTTTAATGTTGGCCCCACTTACTCATATACATAAATTCTTGATTGTATGTACTCATATGTACACATCAAGCCTTCATCTGTTCCTGTGGGTCACAGGTCCGTAAACACTCTCTGTAAACATCCAGAAACTAAATATATCAGGTATTTCAAACCACATATGGTCTCTGTCACATATTCTATTTTTCTATAACCATTTAAATATCTAAAGAATATTCTTCATTTGCTGTACAAAACCAGGCTGCATGAAAGCTGTAATTTGCCAGTTTCTGCTGTGGTCTCATGTTACAGTCTGATCCCATTTTCCTTTAGTGTGTTTGTGAATTCTTTCAGTTTATGTTTATCTGAAAATGTTTTTATATTGTGCTCAGTTTTCTTGAATATAAAAATCAGAGTCAATGAGGCCAGGGGGTGCTATTTTTCAACATTTAAAGATTTGTTTCTGATGATTCATCAGCTGTAATTAGCATATCTGGAAAGCATCTCTCTATGAAATGCAGTGGATTTCTCTACAGCTTCCTTTAAGATTTTCTCTTTCTCCTTGAGCATTAACAGTTTGCTTATGGTATGCCACGATGCTTACTGTTTGCATTTATTTCCATGGGCTTTGTAGAGGTTTTTTGGTCAGTAAATAGAGTTTATTTGATGTATTTTTTTTTCCAGCAAAAGCTTAAGTTCAATAGCACCCAGTGTTCTTTTCAGTTCTTTTTTTTTTTCTTCTCAGTTCTTTGGACTTTGATTACACTATAGTATAATTGGAATACTCTAAATAGTGTAGTAGTCTATGTTTTTCAAGTTCTCTGTTCATGTCCACTGCCCATTTTGTAATGAATTGTTTCTTTTTTTCGTGTAGTGTTGAAGTTTTCTAGAACTTTAGAGATTAGTCCTTGTCCTGGTACATCATTGCCAAGATTGTCTCCCTGGCCTGTGGGTTCTCCCTTTATTCTTTCCATGAAGTCTTTGGATGTACACAAGTGCATGCTTTTAGGATGTTTCACTCATCTATTTCGTGTGGGTTTTATTATATTTGATTGTGTGTGTGTGTGTGTGCCATGTATTAGGGTCCATTAGTTTGTCCCTGCTTTTCGTGGATGATCGATTCAGTTCTAGGTTTTGCATTAAAGTCTTCTATCCATCTTAAGCTAGTGTTTGTATGTGGAATGATATATGGATCCACTTTCATCTTTCTGCAAACAGAACTCCAGTTTTGCCTATACCATATAGTATATATTAACTAGTATAATATATAGTATAATGTGTAGTATAATACGTTGCATCCATTTCATGTGTTTCCGCCCTTTGTAAAAATTCCATGGTCTGTTTCATTGCTCAGTTCAGTCCCCTTGATCTGTATCTCTTCCTGAGACTGCGAAGTGTGTGTGTGTGTGTGTGTGTGTGTGTGTGTGAGGCCTCTTTTCTCCCAGGATGAAAGTTGGTTTTCTCCATCAGCCCACGTTAGTTTAGTAGGTAGTGGATTTCTAGAAACTTCCGTTCTCCTGAGACTTTAAAATTTGTGGGAATATAAATTGTATTTATTTCAATCAGTTCTCTTGTGTCGTTTATTTTATTTCTTATTTGTGATATTTGCGTCTTTCAGATTTGCAAGTGGTCTGTCAATTTTGTTAATCCTATCAGAGAACTAGTAATCTCTTCACGTGTTGATACTATTGTTTTTCCTGTTTGCTGATTCATTTATTTCTGTTCTCTTTATTATTTCTGTTCTTCTGGTGACTGTATGCTTAATTTTGCTGCTCTTTTCCTAACTGTTAGAAGGGTCAATTTTGGTACTTCTTTTTTGATGTGTGTGTTTATTGCTATAAATCGCCCCGAGTACAGCTTTCACGCCAACCCAAAGATTTTGGTACGTTGTATTTCCATTCTCAGTTGTTTGAAAGAATTCTTTAAAGAAAATGTTTATGTGAACGAGGTGGAGATTTACATTTCAGATCATAGATTTTCAACTCAGCCATTTTAAGCCCTTGCCACTTTTGTGGTGCTGTGTGTGTTTGTTCCATGGGAGAAAGACGAGCCTCTCCGTCCAACCCCGTACAGAGGAGGTGCAGCCTCAGACGCTCACAGAGCCTTCCCCTCTGTCTTCTAGGGGATGGCAGTGTTTGGTATGGGCTTTTGGTTTGTTTCTTTGTTCTTTTTTTTTTTTTTTTTTTTTGGTTTTTGGGGCATCACTGCTCTCCGGTGGTGGGAGTAGGAGGCCCAGCCCCACTGCTGGAATTGAACCTCCATCCCAGTGGGCCGCAGTCCCATGCACAACCACGACGCTGCCGGGGCTCAGCCCTGTTTCTTTGTTCTTTATATTTTAATTTTTTGTTTGCTTGTTTGGGCATCACTGCTCTCCGGTGGCGGGAGTAGGAGGCCCAGCCCCACTGCTGGAATTGAACCTCCGTCCCAGTGGGCCGCAGTCCCGCGCACAACCCCTGCGCCACCGGGGCTCAGCCTTTCTTTGTTCTTTATAATTTTGTGTGCCGAGTTCATTTTGCTCCTAGAGTTTCTTGTCACTGTTGTCTTTGTTCTTGTTTCAGTAATTACTAAAATTTTGAGCTTACCCTTCTTTCATTTGGTTGAAATGTACTCATTTTCTTGGAGGTTATTTTATTAATTATTCATTCCTTCCCTGTTGTATCTTGGAGTCTACTTGATCTCTTCTCCATCTGAAAGTTCTTTATCTACATTGTGCCCTCTCTTTTCTTGTTACTGTCTTCACTGGGGATGGATTCTAAGGAATCCAGCCTTGCGGGGTGGTTTTCTGTCGCTGTGGTGGATGGTCAGTGGGGAAAGGGCAGGGCGGGCGGTAGAGAAAGTCCAATTCCAGGGTTCCGAGAAGCTAGCAGGGCCCAACAGATGCTGAGCTGCTTTTTGTTGTTATTTTGGCCTACTTGATAAACAGATGGTTTATCTTTTGACCTTAAAGAGTTACTAGGTACGAAAGGAACCAGAAACCAAGAAAAATGAGGAAACTGAAGTGAAACAGGTAATTCCTTAAAAAAAAAAACTTGAATGGAATATGAAGCATTTTGAATAGTATACAAAGATCTTCCTTTCCAGAGTCGTATGACAGTGCTAGCGAATTCTACCACAGTTTGAAGGAACAGCTAATACTTCTGTCACTCTGGTGACGACAGGAAGTCAAACCTGCCCAGCTTTTAGGACACAGGTGTCACCTGGATTCTAAGAGTTGATGCAAGCAGTACAAGGAGAGGAGACGTCATAAAGCCGCCTCTTTGCTGCTGGAGTGGAGAGTCCTAGACAAAGCCTGAGCTGTCGGGATCCAGGAAGGATACATCACAAGCCAGTGGGGTCTGCCTCCGGAATTAAAAAGATAGTCCCTAAAATACACTTTTATGTAATTATTTTAGCTATGCAAAGAAGGAAAATGTGCTCCTATAATCTAGTTCAGAAAAGTATATTAGAAACTTTAAAAGCTTTTTATGATGTACTCGAGTAAAAGCCAATCCGAATATCCACAGAGGCACCTAATTTTACCACAAAAGCTGCATTAAAAATGTGCTGAGAGGGCTGAGCCCTGGTGGCGCAGTGGTTGAGTGCAGGACTGCGGCCCACTGGGTTGGCAATTCAAATCCAGCAACAGCTCTCCAGGAGCAAGGCTGGACCTCCCATTCCCACCAGGGGAGTGATACCCCCCAAAAAAAATGTGCTGAAAAACTCTGCTTATATTTGAGTCTATATGGTACTTAGCAAGCTAGGTATATACTGGGACTTTACTATGTCCCTGGTGTTGGATTTTGAAACCCTACTTTTTATGGACAACTTAAGCATCATAAATGTACGGTGAATGATAGCCTGGGTCTGACACATGTACTCACCCCTTAGCTTCCAAAGTTACCAACTTTACAGTCCCTTTTTAATCTATACCCTCCAGAGCTCGCTCTCTCTCTCTCTCTCTCTCTCTCTCTCTCTCTCTCTCTCTCTCTCCCCACACACACACACACACTTCTTGCCTTTCCAGGTTACTTAAAACCAATGGCTCTCCACACCATTAGCACCATAGAAAGTCACAGTAGCTCTCAATCATTCTAGCTAGCCAGGGTTAAGATTGTCCTGGTTTATAAATGTGATTCCACACATTATTACAAAGGAGGGGGAGAGCAGGGTGGGGACCTAAGGCCCACTGGTGGGTAACTGGTTGCCCCTTTACAGGGGAGTCACAGGGAGGAAACAGACCAGTCAAGGGGCAGCTGGGCAGTGATGATGCATACACGTTTCCTCTAGTTCCTGAAGCCTTCCTCCCCCTCCCCCCAACCATCATGTTCCCAACTCTACCTTACAACTCCAGATGGACTGGAGAAGGTACACTGATGGAGAGGGACGCTGGAGATAGGGGGAAACCAGGATGGATGGGCCCCTTCGGGCCAGTGGTGAGATTGAAGCTGATGAAAGGGTGGAGAGAAGGCGGGGTGGAGAGACGGAACCAATGGCGAGGATATACACACAAGCTCCTATTTGAAGGACCGGCATCAAAGGAGTGGGTTGGGGGAGAGGTCAGGCAGTGTGAGATATGACAGAACAATAACAATGTATAAAGTATTGAGGGTTGGTGGGGAGGAGAGAGCAGGGGAAGAGGGGAAGGGATGGAAAAGTCAATGTTAAGGGGAAAGGCAGATGTTTGGAGAATGATAACAGCAGTGGACATGTGAAGGTGCTTGACACAGTATGTTTATTTATGTATTGTGAAAAACAATGTATGAGCCCCCAATAAAATGATTTTTAATAAAAAATAAGTACTGAAAAAAACAAAAAAAAAAAACAAATAAATGTAATTCCAAAGTTTGCATAGTGTTTTAATTACTGTGCTTCTCAGTGGTTTTTAAAATCTGTAGTAATTTTCTCTCCATATCTGTTCCCCTAAACAACAAATCAGTTATCTTAGTTATCGAATGCTGCAATAACAAAATGCCACAAACGGGTCACTTGAACACACATTTATTTTCTCACAGTTGTAGCGGCTGGAAGGAGGTGCTCAGGATGTCGGCTGTGGGGCAGCCTCTTCTGTCAACTGTAGAGGAAGGACTTGGTCTCTTCTGAGCGAGCTTGTGTTCCCGGGATCTTTGTGTGGCTTAGCGTGTCTCTCTCCTCGCCTGTTCCTCTCTCAATTGCTCTAAAAATGATTGACGTCAGACACACATCGTACTCATCCTTTCCATTATCATAACAAAAAGTCCTTTCCTAAATGGGCCTCTAACCATAAGCACAAAGGTTCGAGGTAACAGCACACCTTTTGGGGAGCACAGTTCAGCATCGTCAGGAAGTTCACGTGCTTGCCACTCGGGAAACGCATTCAGCCCATCATATCATCTCCGAAGTCTCAAATCCAAAATCCCGCCGTCTGAGGAAACTAAATCTTGATTACAAATGTAAGAGTTTGGATGGAAAGACGGGATAACAGGCACCAAACATTTCTCACACTCAACAGAAAAAATCACATTGGCTCTCCGGGCTGGACAGTAGTCTTCTGTTCTGCAGGGCCATCGAGGCCAGGACTGCGTGTGCTGACATGTTTCAGGAGACACCGATCCTTGTTAGGCAGTGCAGAGGGCAGCAAGGGGCAGGAAGCCCTGCAGGAGCGAGCGGGGCTGACCCCGCGCCTGCAGCAGTGGTCTCAGGCGCAGGACCAGTCGTGGGGCGTGATAGGACAGGACAGGGGTCTGTCTTGTTGTGCAGAAGGTCGCAATGGGTCAAGACTGGCCCGATGGCCTCCAACAGCAAGGCAGTGGCATTGCCCTTCAATATGGAGAGTGAGCCTTGTCCTCTGATTCTGGGTGGAGGAGGCACCTTAGCTCTGAGCTGCAGCTCCGTCTTGTCCATCCCCCAACCCCCTACCCCGTCTGAGTGGCAATGTCCTTCATCCCTCTGGCCTCAGCAGGCCCCAGTCTTCTGTCCCTCAGGAATGGCAGCCCCGTCGTCAGCCCTGGGCAATGGCCCTCTCCCCCTTGCACGCATGAATGCTCATGCCATGGATAGAGTATATTACTAGTAGACCATCTCTGGGGTTCAAAAGGTAACATGTCCTCTAAAGCAAGGGTGTGCGGCAAGCGAGACAGCTGGAGTCCTGGAAACAAAGAAGCAGACCACGGGGAAAGTGATTGCTGACACCTTGTGGAAAATGTAACTGAACAATGGCTCTCCGTCTCATTTCAGGGAACTATAGAGAATTCCTGTGTAGGGTGTATTTGTAAGGGTGTCCGGCTGACAGTACTGATGAAAGCAAGTGACAGCACCTGCCAACCCGTCCAGGAGTGGAACTTTCCCCCCCGGACGTTTCACAGGCGGCCATATGTGTATGTGACCATTAGACATAGGGACCAAGTGAAGACATCGTGTCCATCTGTATATCGAGTACTTAGAAGAGCTCATTTAAAGTGAACATAGCCGAACATTTACACTCTCCATTTTTTTGAAGACCCTTAATTTTAAAATATCTACTTTAAGGAAGATATTTGTAGCCTCAAGCCGTCACTTGAGAATTTATGTAGATTTTTAATCTGCTCTACATACATCTGTGTGTTTTAATATAAAATATAGTTTTACCAAATATTTGAAGAGAGATGACTGTTTTATAAGATTTTTCTTCCAAGACTTTGGCACACATCCAGACGGAGAAGCGGAGTTTTAAGCTGATTTCTCTGATCAGAGATCTGAGAGTTCTTTGGAGATGGTAGATTCTCTCATATAAAACCAAGAAAAGTCACTATCCTGCCCCTCTGGGATGGGTTCCAATTTGAAACTGTTGTGAAATATACTTTATGAGACTCTGATTTTTTTTTTTCTTTAACTTTACAGAGACTGTGCAGTTGATCCAACTTGTGTTTTGTGCATGGAGTGCTTTTTGGGAAGTGTTCACAGAGACCATCGGTATAGGGTTAGTAATGTCAAATTGAAAGCCATGCTCAGTGTTGAATTTCATGTGCAATAACCTTTCCTTCCTTTTTTAAAATCCAGAGTCCACATTGATAAGGAGGGAGGAGAGTGGGTTTAACACGGAGAAGTGAATTATAAATGGTCAGGACCAATATCACACTTTTAACAAAGCCCTAGCACATGCCTTCTCAAATCACTGAAGCTTTACAACAAGCTTATGAGAAGGCCACATTAATAATAAAACTGCAGTTTTCAGATGGCTTAAGCATCTCTAAAATGGCTAAGAAGATCTCAAAGATGAATTTGGGACAGAGAGGTCAGCTCAGAATGTTCTGGCGACTGGTTTGAGGGCTCCACAGGGGTCGGGAATCATCCTGGTAGATTTCCTCAATGGACCCGGGATGTTCAAGTGTGCTTACTATGAAGCAGTCTGAAGAAAACGAATATCAC
>PVJH01044425.1:0-13021 GCA_004026705.1 Nesogale talazaci | reverse complement strand
ATTTTGACAGAAAATTGAAGTCTGAAAAGACCTTGTTTGTTTGTCCTTTAATATCTAGGGAGCGATGCCTGCTTCATGTTCCATCTGTGAGCCAGCCTTATTCTAATCGGTATATTTTACATAGCTAAAAGAGAAATTGATTGACGCTGTAACTGTGGGCAGAGACATTTCATTTTCTATTTTCAAAAGCACAGTAAGCAAATATATTTCTTCACTGGCAAAGTAGTTACCCTTCGCCCATCTGCACATTATATTATTGCTTCAAAGAGCATACCTCAAAACTTGCTACAATTCAGATGTCATTTAAGATCATTTGAAACTTTCTCCATCCTGAGTACGGTGCTGTGCACCATTGTGTCAATTTTGGCTTATATCAAACTCATGTGATGCAATAGAACTATCCAATGAAGTTTGTCTTTGGGTTGAACAGTTATGAAAGCAAGTTGTCGGGTCTTTCTCAAATGTAGACCCTGGTGAGTGGGAGCTGATATTCTCTTGGGGAGCAGCAGAGCACTGTTAGAGCTGTGCCTCTAGGACTCCTACCAATGAATATAAAGTAGTATAAATAGCGTCCCCTTTTCATCTCTCTCTGCTCTGACTATGTAAAGAAATTATTTCATTGGTAACTGATAAACTGTTCTCATCATTTTTCATATCTCTAGTAACAAACAAATCAGTGATGCAGAATTCTAGATACTTATTTGTTCTTGAATAATAAAATTATTTTTGACTTGGAAAAACGAGTGGAAAAAAGGATCAACCAAATAACACTTTTGTAATAAGTGTTTAGTAATAAGAAGCGAAAACAAAAGATATTTTAGTCCTGAATTCTAAATTAGGGTATTGATCCATAACTTGACAAATCACTAACCAGTTCCCTATTATTAAAACCCCGGAAGCAAAGCACAATGCTGAAATAACACAACATCAGTGGGTGACTTTTTAAAAACCTTGTAAGTTTTAAGACAGCCTACTCTAAAGAATGGTTTAGATGCAGAGAGAAAACAGGAGCAATAGCTACTTTTCTATTTGCAGCATTTCAGAATGCAGGCATCATACCAAATTCTAGCAACCACAAATTGTGCTCCTATAAGAAGAAAGGAAGAAAACATTACTGAACAAGTCTCACTTGATAGTAGGGCTAGAATAGTGTTTGGGTCTTAGATGGCATCTCACTACTGAACATATTGCAAAAATCAAATATTTTTCTTTTCTTTGCACTTTGATATAGCAGTTTCAGCTTTCTTAGGGAATGATCTTTAAGTGTTATATTCTGAATGTATTTTCTATGTAGCTAATAAAGCTTGGTAGATTTTTTCCTTTTTAATTAATATTGCTATTATTTCTAATACTGTCAAACATAACATAGTCAAATGTTTCACACCATATTTAGGTTCTTATGTCTTCCTCAAAAATTGCCCTTATCAACTTTACATTATAAAATGTGCATTTTTATGCAAAAATATTTATTTCCTAGATGGCATTTTATGATATTATAACTACCTCATTTGTCTTATGATTGTTCCAAGATTATACTACTCCATCTTTTGACACTTCCTGTGTCTTGACAAATTAAAAATACTCCCTTTAAAGGAAATTAGAACTTGAATCTTGAGTTTTTCTCTAGTATGAAAGACTCTGCTTTTCACTTGGCTGTCATCTGCAAGGTCCACAGTTTAAAAAAAAGAAAAACTCTGTTTTTATCTGTGTGGCTTGATTATCAGATTTAATGTAGTTACTGATATAGTTGATGTTGCGTTATGTACCTCTGTGGTGAGGGTGTGTGTGTACTAACTCTAGTACCTGAGAAATACACATCTTGCAGACACAGTCAAGCTGAGGTCAGTCTGAATAAGGATGGGACTTAATCAATGAGTGGTGCCCTTACAAGAAGGTTATTGAAGTTACCAGAACAAGAAAACAGAGAGAGAGAATGATATTTAAGACGCAAGGCAGAGATTGGCCTTACTGATACAAAACAATGAATCTCAAGGATGCTAGTAATGCTCAAAAAGCGGAAGAGAATTCTAGAATGAATTCTCTCTCAGAGACTCCAGAAAGGCTTCTTCTTTGCAAAGGCTTAAGCCATGATGGGCACAGTGCCCCCAGGGTGTCCTGGCGGCAAGTGTATAGAGCTGGGCTGATAAGCACCAGGTCAACAGTTTGAAACAGTGAGGTGCTCCCCAGAAAACAGGCGAGGCTTTCCCTTCCTGTCCTGACTTACTGCCTCAGAAACTCACAGGTCCACTCTGCCCTTCAGAGTCACTGTGGGTCAAAAGTGACTCGATGACAGCTTATTTGTTTAATTGTGCAATGTACACAGAAAAGTTAATGAATTCTATAACTTGATACATGTTTTTGCCTCTAATCTCCACACAAACTAAGAAGAAAGACATTTCCAAACCCCAGAAATTTCTGTATTGATGAACTGATTCCTTTTGAATGGTCACAGTTCTAACTTCCAACCCCTTGTGTTCTTATCTGTTTTTTAAATCAATATGAATGGAACTTACAGTATGCATTTTTAAGTTCCCTTATTTTCTTCAACACTGTATTCATGAGTGTTATCATTTTCTACATGTAGGGTATTATCATAGTCTATAGTATGAACTGTAACTGAGTTTTACCTCCTCTGTAATTAGTGGGGATTTAAGTTATTTTCAGATTATGTCTATAATAAATAGTCTTTAATTCCTTTGATAAAAGCATTCTTTGATTCCTTTGATAGAAAAAACAATGCATTGCTATTGAGATACTTCTGGGAATGACATTGCTGGTCAATGAATGTGCATTTATATTCAGAAAAGGCTTGAGTTTTTATAAGGTGCATTAAGTCAGCTCCAACCCATACTGCCCATTGCATAACAGAGTGAAATATGACCTGGTCCAGAACCATCCTCACAATTGTTCCTTTGCTTGAGCTCATTGTTACAGTCACGATGACATCCATCTCCTTGAAAGCCTTCCTGCCTTCTACCAAGCATAATGTCCTTTCCTGGGATTGGTATCTCCTGACATGTCCAAAATATGTTAGACTACGTCTCACCATCTTTCGTTGCTACACAATTTCATGTCAACTTAAAGTGTCAGGGTGGAGTCTAGCCTGCCAATCACATCTCTGATGGTGCCTACTTGCATGTGTGACCTCATGATAAGTTGGGCCTCTAGAAACCTCGGCCATTTTCACAGACTTCACCTTCCTATTGATGTCATGTGGAGACCTGCCAGAGTCCTGTGATGTCACCATCACTGCCATTGGATCCACAAGAATTTTCATCCACCAGGTGGTGTTCTTCCTGCATTTGCATCATTGCTTATAGCTGCATGTATCAAAGAGGGACTTATGGACTATTATTGGACTAATGGACTCCAATGGGATAGGACTGGTGTCGCAGTCATGTACGTAATATCAATTTCATTATTGGGTGTATAGGGGTGGAGTCTAGGCTGTCGATCTGGAAATAGCCAGTAAGGCCTCTGTGTGGGCAAGCTTTTCTCCTGAGAATTCTGGGAAGTCTCGCGATATTTCCCCTGTGAGAGACCAGAGACTCAATTTCTTGGAGTTGATCTATTGGCATGACAAGATGGTAGCACGCTGATAGATCCTGAGTCCTTGAACCTGGAGGAGCCGGAGGAGAAACCGCATGAGCTTGCCCTGGTGGAACCAGATCTCTGGGGTCGGACAAGCCACAGAGAGACCCTGCCAGTGCTGAGATGCTTCTACTACCAATGGATACTGCTGATGGAGCCTGAGCCCTGGAAATAAAGAGGCATGAGGAGACCCCTGCGAGCGTCAGGATGATTCTACTGCTGCTGGATACACAAGACTCTACATCCACTGGCCTGTGATTGTCCTGGTGTCATTGCATGTGCTTCATGCATCAGAAGAAGACATTATAGACTGGTATCAGACATATGAGCTAATATCAGACTTATGAATTTATGTTGGGTTGGGGTGCTTTCTCAATGTGCATTCCTCTTGTGTATAAATCTTTCCCTTGTATCCATATGCATGCTTATGAATTTGTTTCTCTAGTCTATTTGGAGTAAGACAGCTGGGATATTTTATTAATACATAATCACTTCTTGATATAAAATTCCATCTCTGCATTTTTCTGGATTTGTTTCTCTATTCAACCCAGCTTAACACACCATCCTTGCCTCTAAGAAGACTCTGGTGGTTCCAAGACAAATGGATTTGTCGTTGTGACTTACTACTGCTGTCAGAACTAGTAGATATTGTTAAACACTTGACTGAGGTACTCAAGTTTATCCTTGCGATGCCAGTGCAAGGGAGTGCCAGTTGTCCACCTCCACACCAATAATTGATGCTTTTCATCTTCTTCAGGCTTTATTTCCTGACTACCACTTCATTGTTATTAATGCCTCACTTTAAATTTTTTGAAAATCCATTCTCATTTCCAACATGAAAATTTAATAAAAATAAATATTCTGTCCATTGTTTTATTCATTCATTTAGTTGTGTAAACACATTTAATTCAAAATAGACACCCTGAAAACAACAGGTTAAATAAAATAAAGCTCAACAAGATTTTATTTTAAATTTATAATGGAGGACACCTACAAATATAGATAAAGCTCCCTTCACCTTAAATGCAAATCTAGATGTATATGCTAAAATATCTCTAAAATCCATACAGAACATTATGGCACTTTCTAGAGGCTCCATTCACCCACAGACTAGTTCAATTTGGTAATTCTGCCACTATTACCATACTGGAGATATTTATGAGAGCTTGTCTTATAGCGAATACTATGATTTTTGCTGACAAAAAAAAGTGTGCTTGTAAAAACATGTATTCAAAAGTTGGTTGTTTAAATCTTCTCTTAATTTTAATGATATATGTTAATAGTATTCATATTGTTTAACATGTGCTGTTAAAATATTTTATATCCTTTTATACTAGCCCTCTCTTTTTTATTTTATGCTGGTTCTCCTTTTTATGTGTGCTTTGACTATAGGTATGGACTTGTTCTGTTTTACTTTAGTTAGGAATTTGTTTACAGCATTATTTTGAAACTATTAAGTACATATTTTTATCACCAAAAATGATCTTTATGCAGAATTTCCCTAACCTTTTCTCAGAAGTCATTTTATTTCTTCTAGGTTTCTATGATTTGACACTTTTTAAAGTCTCATTCTAGATTTGGCTTCATATTTATTAACGCATAAACAATTCAGTCTTGCTTTTTCTCCACTTGAATATTAGCATTCTCTTCAATGTATTTATAATTAGAATGGTTACTGATATTATTGGCTTTAGTGTATCGTCTAAATATTTTATCTTTCAATTATTTCTGGTTATTGTTCTTTCTCTCTTTTCAACTGATGGTGGAAATAAGCAAATACATATCTGTTCAGGTACTTGTCTTTAGTCTAATGCTGATGACCAACGCAGATTTTGTATTCCCATCAAGGGATAGTCTCAGGAACTGACAGGGGCAGTTTTAGTCTATCCTATGGGTCTCTATGAGTCAGAATAAACTCAATGGCAGTGATTGAGTAAGATTAATCAAATTATCATATGGTCTTGCACTATTGTAGAAATATCATGAGAAAGGGACCTTTTCAATTTTAAAATCATTTTATTAGTACATGATCCAGGTATCATACAATTCAATACTTAAAGCATTTCCAGAGGTGTTATACAATTGCTGTCACAACCAGTTTTAAAACTTTTTCATACTTCTTGTATTCATTGTTATTAGCTCACCCAAACACTTCAACCTCCCTGGGGACCCTTCATCTAGATATTATGTCAATATATTCACACATCCTGAAGTTTGTATACATATAATAATAATATGTTAGTAACCTTTTCAGAAGTTTAAAAATTTTATTGCCTTTTGAGCAATAAAAAATACAACAGAGATAATCCCCAGTTTGGAAGAAAATAGAAAATATTAAGAACTCAAACAAGCTCAAAATATATCAAAAGAGATCAAATGATAACATTTTTTACCATTCAGGTCAGACTTCTCATATTAATCTCCTATAATCATCTGTATTATGTTTTTTTCTCTGATAACCAGGCTACTGCCATCCTTGGATTCTGATCAGAGGAAAATCACTGGAGTGGAGAATTTTTAGATCCTACGAATGTATTTTGGACTTCCACTGTTATCCATAGACAGAATTTCACAATTTAAACTCTGATATCATTCCCCTTCTCAGAATTAGATTATATTAGTTACAATCATTGGATCACATAGACTAGTTTGTTTCCCTCACGTGGGCTTAATTGACTTCTAACATAGAAGGTTGCTTGTTTGAAAGCAAATATTTACAGCCCCAGATTCTATCCATGCTCATTATTTCTGCTCTAATTATATTTTACTAAGGAATCCTGGTGATGCAATGGGTTTGTTTGGGCTGCTAACCACAAGGTCATTGGTTCAAATCTCTCAGAAGCTCTGTGGGAGAAATATGTGGCCTTTCGTCCCATTAAATATTTACAACCTCAGAAACCCACAGGGAAGATCCTGAAGATCATTGAAATCAGAATCAATTCTATGGCAGGAGGTGTATTATTCTAATAATCAGCATTGGTGTTGCAGTGAGGTTTAATGTTGGACTTTTATCTACACATTGGAGCTTTTGACTCACCAACTGCTTTCTGGAGTAAAGATGAGCTATCTGCTCCACAAAGATTTCCTGTCTCAGAAGCCCTAAGTAGTTTTTCTAGTCTTTTCTAGAGGATTATTGGGAGGCAGATCTACTCAATGGCACGGATTTGGATTTAACTGCTCTGCCCTCATTAAACTATACTACTTGCTCCCTTCACATCTGAGCTGTTTTGTTTTAGATTCACTGTTCCCACTTTTTCCAGAAAAACGAGTCTTTCTACTCTAGTTAAAATTTACCTTCCAGAAACCCAACGGGCAGTCTGCTTTCTCCTCAGCTAGACGGCTACTAGGAGTCCCAGTTACTTAGAAACCAGTGAATTGCTTACGGGATGCTGGGCAGGAAGATGGAGTTGCCACTTTAATTTCATGGATGGTATTTTTTTTAGCTGAAGCATTTTGGTTGTTTGTGTTTATAGATAACACTAAGGGTAGTTTTGCTTTTATGGTTTTACAAGTATTGCAAAACAATATTGTTAGTTGTTCCTTCCGTTTCAATAATTTTAGTAAGTCTGAACTCTGAATATTTGAAATTTTCTTCCGCCAAGTGTGCCTAATTTTTAAAAATGTACCTAAAATTTGAGATTGAAAATTAGTTTGATCATATTCTTTATTTATCCTTTAATTTATATTGCATACTATTGCATTATATTGATTTTTCAATATCTGACAACTCCTATTCAGATAGCAGTACTTCCTATTCATCAATTAAATTATTGGATGACTATACTATACACTGATTATATCCAGTAATCTAATGAAAATATCATAGGCAACTAAAAACAGGGTTATTTTTGGTTCTAAATAAGTCGCTGGGCCATATCATGTAAGGTTACTTAAATTTCAGCTCTTATTTTACTCAATAGAATAGGTCAATGATAATAATATCCAGCTATAATCCTGCCAAATAACAATATATTATTTGAAGTTATAATAGTGAAGTATTTAAAACAGTAACCTAAAATACTTACTGGAGTCCAAATATTGAAGACAAGGTCTATTCACAGCATGCCTTAATTTTGTAATTAACAATGAATCAAAAGAAGCTATTAAGCTTCTGTGGCATGCCTATTCTTAATAAACCTCATGCTGCTTAATGCTCAAAGTTGTATTGTCTTCTTAATGTGTTTATAGATTTTTTTAGGATCAAATATAATAGTATGTGTTAGGGATAATTATTTTCATAAACATTTATAGTTATTTCACTATTTTTCCTGTTGTTCTTGCCCAATGTAATTACTTAAAAATTTTAGTCCTCTACATGCTTCCAAAAAAGTGATGCATTGTCCAGGAATCAGAGAATGAATCCAATGGAAATTTTCCTCCTTTATATGATGATCTATTCAACATATGGTTAAATTTTTGAGACTTTTGTTCATAGACATATTTAATCAATGTTTAATTTTGTCATATTTCATTGGACCTTTATTGTACATATGTTTTGCTGTTCCTATAAAGAATTACTACATTTGTAGGGTAAGAGTCTTTACTTATGTAATAAAGACACTATTCTATTATATTTGTTCTAACACTTTCACATTATTCAAATGCAAATTCTCATAAAACTATGATACAGCAAATTTTGACTAGTAAAGATATTATAATCTCTTATTTGTATAAAGTGGATATACTTTAAAAGATTAAAAGTTCTATCTATTTATTGTCCACTAATTACAGGAGAGAATGTCATAACTGTAAATGTGCACTATGCCATGTTTAAATTGCTACATTTTTATAATGTTGCTAGATATCAGAAGCACTACAAAAAACAAGTCATATGAAACTCAAAGACATAACCAGATAATCCTGGGGGGGCACTCTGAAAATAAATTTTGGAGTCTCATTGACATCTGTAGCCTTCTGCTAAAAAAGGTGCTCGCATTTCAAGTTCTGATACTGTTCTCTCAGATTTGCATTTTATTATTTCCTTGGATCATGCAGACTAGGGTGCTTCTTCCATGTATATTTAGTTGATATGTCAGATTGATGACAGTTTGCTTGAAGACAAGACTTTAAGACATGAGACACTATACTTTCTAATATCAAGATACATTGAAAAAACACGCAACAACTTTAATTAAGGAAGCTTAAAATGTGAGATACATTTAAAACATTTTGTAGGGCTGAGCCCCGGTGGCGTAGTGGTTGTGCGTGGGACTGCGGCCCACTGGGATGGAGGTTCAATTCCGGCTCCCAGGAGCAAAGGCTGGGCCTCCTACTCCCACCACCTGAGGGCAGTGATGCCTAAAAAAAAAAAAAAAACCCGAAAATTCTAAGTGGAAAAAAAAAACATTTTGTAAATGAAAACACATTATGACAATTTTATAATATAAACATTTCCCAGTTGTCTTTCATGTAGATATCCAACATTTGAAATTGCATTAGTTCACTCTATTTCTGAACATCTATTAGAAAGATTGCAGATTAGATTTTACATTTTGACTTTGCACTTTCCATAGTGTTCAGTCTTGGTCCAATGTTAAATATTGCCTTGGATATTCCATATTTTAATTAACAGATAATTATTCAATTACTTTCATTCCTCCATAGTGTACTTGGCCTTTGTTGATGATTAATATCATTGTTCTTTGTAAATATGTAAATTTAATTATTGTTGAAGAATTTTATTGCTTGAATTTTGTAAGAATCTTTATAATTATCAGGAATACTAGAGGAACTCTTTCTAAATATTTATTTTAATTACAGGGAAATTAAATTTTTAATAAAGGGCAATTTTCAGTAGTATTTGCTTTCATATAGAAAGTTCTATTCTATTTAGTATCTGTAAAAATATCACGAATCACAGCTCCAAGAATCATATATAACAGAATCAACAATATGAAGGACAAATATCCCATGGCAGATATTTTTCAAAGAACTCTATATATGAGTTTTTTAAATATTAAAAACAATCATATTAATTATATATGTTTAATATAAATATCTTTTCAAAAGAAAAAATGATAGTTCAGGTAAAGAAAGGCTAACTAGTTATCACAAAATTAACACTGAGAGTGGTAACACTGAATACAACTAATATTTTCAAATTGATAGATTCTTCCATGTAGTTAGTCACCTCTACATAATAACTAGGTGATTGATTAAGCCCGATTCTTAAGAGGTTGTGCATATAAAATTGATTTATTTTATAGGAAGCGACAAATGATTGACAAGTTCACTGAGGATAAAAGCAAATGACAGCAGAAAATAAAAAGAATTCTCGTCTGGTTAAAGCTTTGCTGCATGTTAGTTAGGTTAGATGGCACTGAATCGATTCCTACTCATCATGATCTAATGTGCAACAGAAGAAAACACTGCTCAGAACTCCTGAGACGTTCTTCTAATTATTGCTACATTTGAGGCCTTTCTTCCATTGGCAAGCACCTTCCTCTTTTTCTCAGCACCTCTGCTTTACCATGCACGATACCTTTTTCCAGGAATGGGTTTCTCCTAATAGCATGTTCAAAGAAAGTGACATGAAGTATTGCCTTCCTTGCTTCTAAGGAGCATTCTGGCTTAATTTCTACCAAGGTAGATTTGTTGCTACTTTTGCAATTTATTGTGTGATGTGCTAATTGGTGTTCTTTATTTTGCTTCTCTGGGTTCTAATATCCATTGCCATATCTACACAGAACTTACAGATAAAATTCATGATTACAGGGTTTATTAAGGAAGTTAACAAGTTGTAATGCCAGTGAGAATGTTCAGGACAGTTATCTATCAGGTAATGTTACAGAGTTCTTTCAGGCATGCTAATAAGTTGCCCCCAGGAACATACTACTTTCCTATAAGCCTCAGCCCCAAAGCATTTAGTTCAAGTTCAGTGGGTCAGTAAACCCAGCTCCCTGAATTCAGTTCCCAGAGGCAGTCCGCTCTGCAAGCCAGTCTCCTACACTAAAGCAATCCGTTTGGCTTGCTCCTTGGGTTGAGAAGTCCACCACTCTGTTCTGTGCTATGGCTCCTCTGATAGTATAGCTGTGTTCTGCTTGCTTGAGGTTCACTGCTCAGGGATCTCACGTCCAAAGAACATGTTACACTCCTGGAGCTTGGTAGTAATGAGATCCCTCCTGCTAGTCTCAGGGGACTCTTTATACATAGCAGGATGGCACGCCAATGAATCCTGTTTACAATTACTCACAGGAGAATCCTATCCCTATCTTCCCCCAGCCTTTTAGCAGACTCATGTAGGGGAATCATGCTTGGTGGGAATTAGAGACTTTGACTAGAAGAGCCAAATTAAATAATTCACTAGCCCTGCACCTGGTATACTCAATATTCTTCACCAGCATCTCAATTCAAATGTAGCAATTCTTCTTTGGTTTTCCTTATTCAATATCCAACATTCACATTCATTTGAGATGACTGAAAGTATCATGCCACAGGTCAAGGCGTCTTAAACTTCAAGGTAACATCTTGGCTTTTAAACACTTTAAGAGGTCTTGTGGTGCCGATTTATGTTGTTTGTCATACATTTATCTATACTTAAAGATCAGCTATCATGTTGAGGGAAAATTGTGATGATTTGCATCCTAAAGAGTTGTTAATTTTAGGTCCCATTGAATACCACCCTTATGCACAGCAAAATATTTAACAATGCCTACATGGAAGAAGCACAGCAGCCTGTCCCAATATGATCACTGTAGACAAAGTGGGTGCATAAGTAAAAGTGGTGAAGATAGATGATGGTGTCCAGCTATTGAGGGATAAAGAGTCTGGGACCTTAAAGGCTTGAAGATAGACATGCGCCCATCTAGCTGAAAAGCAATAAAGTTCCCATGGAAGAAACAAAGCAGCCTGAGTGATCAATAGGTGTTGATGGGATCAGCTATCAGACATCAAAGAACAAAAACAAATCATATTATTGTTAACGAGAGGGAATGCAGAGTGAGGACCCAAAGCTCATCTGTAGGCAACTGAAAATTCCCTGACAGAAGGCTCTCAAGGAAGGGGTGAGTCAGTCAGGGTGCAGTGTAGCGAAGATGAAACATACAGTATTCCTGTAGTTCTTAAATGCTACCTCCTCCCACTCCCCTCCCTATCACAATCCCAATTCCATCTTACAAATACAGATGAACCAGAGGATGTACACTGGTACAGATAGGAACTGGAGACACAGAGAGTCCAGGACAGATGAAGCCCTTAGGAGTAATGGTGAGAGTGGCAACACCAAGAGGATAGAAGGAAGATGGGCTAGAAAGGGAGAATATATGACAAATATCTACATATAACCTCCTCATAGGGGGGTGGACAGCAGATAAGTGTAGAATGGAGACATCAAATATTGTAAGATATGACAAAATAATAATAATTTGTAAACTATTAAGAGTTCATGGGGGAGAGAGAAATGGGAACGGAGGGCAAAATTGAGTGGACACCAGGGGCTCAAGCAGCAAGTAAGTGTTTTGAGAAGATGAGGGAAACAAGTAGACAAAAGTGCTTGACAGAATTAATGTATGTGGGCATTGTGATAAGAGTTGCATGAGCCCCCAATAAAGTGATTTAAGAAAGAAAGAAAGAAAGAAAGAAAGAAAGAAAGAAAGAAAGAAAGAAAGGAAGGAAGGAAGGAAGGAAGAAGGAAGGAAAGCAAACACTCCCTGGCCCTGTGCCATGCTCACACTTGATCTTGTGCTTGAGCCCATTGCTGCAAGCACTGTGTCCACCCATGGTGTCAAGGTGTCGTGGACCTTCTTTGTTTGCCCTTACCCTTTCCTTTCCCAAGCATCTCATTCTTCTCCAAAAGCTGAACTCTTCTAAAAGCATGTCCAAAATACGTGGGATGAAGCCTTACCATCTAAGAAGCACTCTGACTGTACAACTTACAAACATATTTGTTTATCTTTTTAATAGTTCAGGACACTTTAAACATTAATTGCCAGTACCATTCGAAGGCATCCCTTCTAGGTAGACACCCCTGTTTTTGTTCTGGATATAATAAAATATTGTCCAAGCAACTACACCAACAGGCGTACACTGGTACAGATAAGAACTGAAAACACAGGAATCCAGGACAGATAACCCCCTCAGGTCAAGGTACCAATACCAGAACAGGAAAGGGAAGTTGGGGTAGAAAGGAGGAACCCATCACAATGATCTATATACAACCCCCATCCTGGGCGATGGACGACAAAAATGTGGGTAAAGGTAGACATCAGACAATGTAAGACATGAAAAAATTATATAAATTATTAAAGGTTTATGAGGAAGGGATGTTAGGGAGGGAGGGAGAAAATGAGAAGCTGATACCAAGCTCTCAAGTAAAAAGAAAATATTTTGAAAATGATGGTAACAAATGTACAAATATGCTTAACACCATGGATGGATGGATGGTAATAAAAGTTGTATGGATTGTGATGTTAGTTGTGATAAAAGGGTTATT
>PVJH01044424.1:0-13010 GCA_004026705.1 Nesogale talazaci | reverse complement strand
GCTCCTGGTTCAGAGGAGGCTCTGAGCTTTCCTGGAGTCACAAAACCCAATTTGAGAGCCCTACCCTTCCCCTTGTCACCCCCACTCACCGATCTCCAGGAGCTCCGGGCTTGGGCTTCCTATCTGGCGGCCATCTTCCCAGAGTCCTCCCAGTTTATACTTCTATCCATAGCTTTGCTTCCTAGGTTTTTCTTCTCTCTCTTTTTACCTTCTTGACTCCCAACCATCATGCTCATCCTTCTACTGCCTCTTTGTAATCCCTTTCAGCTAGATTGCAGTTGTTCCAACATCACTGGGATCTCTACGTCCTCCTCATTGGAGCTTTTAATTCCTAATTGGTCCCCTATTTCTTGCATTATTTGTTCACCACTCCCTCTCCTGTCTTCTCCTCCCCCAAAGTCCTTCTGGAACCACCAGTCCTGTTGCTTTATCCTCTAGCATACTTTCCATGCCTATTTAATATAGGTAGGATAAACCAATAATAATAGAGATAAAACAAGAAAACAAAAGATCAAATATTGAATAAAAAGAGAAAAAGGGGGAAAAGATAATAATTATTAGAGGTGGGGGAGGGAAGCATACATAATACCAGGTCTGTCTGCTGACCTTTATGACATTCTCCCCACTGGTCTAGGGGGGATTCCAGAAACTGTCACTACTAGCCTGAAGTCTATTTAGCAGGGTTCATTCGGGGCTTTGTGTCTTGGCTTTGCTGTCGCTGCTGAGCTGCTATGGTCCCTTCTTTTTCTCCCCATTGTTGGTTGTTTAGGTTGGACTAACTCTCTGCTGTGTCCCCCCAGTATTGTCCTCTGCCATTGTATACTACAGTGAGGGGGCATCATGTCCCTAGCTGTTGTTGGTCTTTTCTGAGCCTTAACAGCTCTGTGTGCAGGAACGTCATCCTCTAGGCTTGGTGTGTGGATACAGGATCTAGATCAACTGCCCCTTTGTCTATTTCCTTTAGGTTTGCTTCCATATGGTGTGTTATGCCAACTTCTCTCCCCCAAATAGCTTTTGTGTTATCCTCGGTAGCACATACTTTTAGGGACACAGTCAGTTTGACTTTAATTGGGGTCATCCTTGTAGCCCTCAGTGTTTATGAGTTGCTCCATGTGGTTATGTTGTCCTCAAAGTTTGGTGCACAATGGTGGGATCTACAAGCACACTACAAATTCTGTGATGACACAATCACTAGTCTCCTCCAGGGTGGGTTAGTACCCTTATCCCCCAATGCCATCATCTCTTGCCCTCTTTTCTCCCTCTTCCTTCCCCCCTTTCTCCTTTGTGTTGGAATAACATGTACATCCTTGGGTTTGATATGTCCCCCTATCAACTGCCTGTACCTCTATCTGTATAGTGTGAGATGAGTGGTTTATCTTCTATAATTACTGTGCTGATTATACTTATCTCATGGGACTTATGCTGTGCTTGTTCTTCTGTGATTGGCTTAATTCACTTCTCATAGTTTCCTTCAAATCTTCCCATGACATGATTTGTGTTGTGTGATCATCAGTGCTCATCTTTTGATGAAAAGGTAATTTCCAACTATTTTCCATTATGAATTGTGCCACAATAAATACTGAAGCTCAGGTAACTGGTCCTAGTCTATTCCTTACTTCTTCTGTGTATATAACCAGTAGAAGGATAGCTGGGTCATAGGGTAGTCTTAGGCTGACATTGGGGTATGTTGTGATTTCCCCCTGTTTCATCTCTCATCCTGACTATTGATATTTGCTTCTCACTTTCCTTTCTTAGGTTGAGTCGGTTCTGTGGATCTATTCAAAGAAACAGTTTTGTGCTGCATCATTTTGTTTTATTTTGTTTTTTGCATCGTTGTCCTGTTTTCCCAGTTGTATCACTCTGTCCTTATTTTTATTATGTCATTTCTTTTGCTATTGGAGGGATGTTCTTTTGACTCTGTTGCTGGAGGTTTTGTTATAGTGTATCCCTAATGAGTCTCTTTTATTTTTCATATATACACTTATTTCAATCAAGTTTCCTCTGATAACTATTTTTGCTATATTCCATAGGTTTGGGTATGTTGTATTCTCATTCAAATTCATTTCTAGAAACTTCCTATTTTCCTCTCTAATTAGGGCAGTACCCATTCCTGTCACAGAAGATCATTATTTCTCCTCTAACTGCTTTCTTTTGCTTTTCTGTTCATCTTTTCATTGATCTCCAACTTCCTGGCATGTTGACCCAGGAGGGACATCTGTGTAAAATCTATGTGTATGAATTTACTCAGGCTTGACATGTGTCTATTTTTTTTAAAGTGAGCCATGTGCTCTTGAAAAGAATGTAATTTCTTTTTTGCTTTGTATGAAAAACTCTATAAATATCTGTTAGGTCCAGATGTCTAATTGTAGTATTTAGCTATGTAACTGCCTTACTGAACTTCTTTCCTAGTGATCTTTCTCTGATACCAGTGTATTAAAGTCACCTATTATGATTATTGAATCTCTCATTAGATGCACAAATATTTTTATGCTTACTGGTTCCTGGTTTATTGATACTTTGAGCATTATATAGTGTTCTTCCTTTTCTCTTGTTATGGTTTGCACCTTGAGGTCAATTTTGTCAGAGATTATTATTGCAACCCCTGCTTTTTGTAAGTTACCATTTGCCTAATATATCTTCCGCCAGTCTTTTACTCTTAGTTTATTTTTGCCTGTGAGTTTTAGATGTGTATCTTTAGGCAACAGATTGGTGGGTTATGTCTTCTGGGCCAGTCTGCTAATCTTTGTTTTCTAAGGAGGGATTTCAGGCCATTGACATTCAGAATTATTACCACCATTTGCAGATTCATTGCTGTCATCTTGTACCTTTTTGTTGGGTGTTTTCCTATCTCCTTTCATATCAGTGTGTTTCTGTGAGGTGACTTTATTCTTGTCTTCTTTGCCTTCTGATGTCATGTTATATGTTTTTGGTACTAGGCTTCTGGGTGGAATTGAGCTATATGGTGGTCTCCTGCTTGTTCTTGGTGGATGTGTATCTTCTGACCATAGTGAGTTGTGGAGGATTTTTCACAAGGCTGGATGTCTCATGGTGTATTCTTTGCATTTTTCTGTGTCCTGGAAGACTTTTACTTTGCTGTCTATCTTAATAGATAATTTGAAAGGGTAGAGGATTCTCAGGCTGGCTTTGTTTCTTTTCTTGTTCTTTCAGCTTTTAGAAGATAATGCTCCTCTCCTCTTCTTCACAGCATCTACTGATAAGTCTGAGCACCATTGTAAGTGACCACCTTTTTTCTCTTGCTGTTTTTAAATTTTTCTTTTCCCTTGAAGTTGGATGATTAACTATTACATGTCTTGGTGAGTTTTTCCAGGGGTTTTGTGTAATTGGTGTTCTCTCTGCTTTCTGCATGAATGTCTGAGTCTCATTCATTAAGGCACAGAAATGTCTTCACTAATTTAGCTGTTGACTTCTTTGTTGTGTCTTGTTATGGAAGACCAATTATTTGAATACTATTCCTCTTCATAGCATCTGTCATTTATCTCAGGTTTTCTTCTGCCTCTTTGATTATCTTATTTGACTGTCTTTACCATTTGTTGAAGTCTGCCTTATTGTTCTCAAGATTGTTTAGTCTGTTGGTGAGGTCTGCCATCTTGTGTCTTACTTCTGTTACCGGATCCACTAGTTCTTGCATTTCCCTTTGGTACATGGACTCTATCCCCTCTATGGTGGATTTCATCTCATATATCATTGTGTCCTTATTGTTCTTTGCTTCCTTCTTACTGGTATTACTGCAAGCAACATTCTGATGGTTTCTTTTTGTGGAAAATCTATGTGTGATTTTTCTTTGAACATCATTAAGTTTTATGACTTCCTCTGTTGTGGTATTTTTCCTTGTTTTCATGTTGAGGGGGTTGGGGTATGCTGCTGTTTGCATGTCATTTTGGAAGAACTGTGTACCATGTTTCTGGGAGACCCTGGGGCTCTGGACTCTATCTGTTTAACTGGCAAGAGTGTTTTCAAAAACTACATGTGTTATACTATGGTAGTGCTTCAGGCTGCTATGTAGGAAGGGTACCATGGAAACTCAGTGGCTGGCTGTAGTAGGGGGCCTCAGAGTCTGGGCATATTGGGTGACTTTCAGTATGCACTTGACCCATTTGGGCAGGACTACAGCAAGGGCATAGGCTTGGTCTGCACTGTTAGGCCACAATTTGTAACATTTCAAAGAGACTCTGTGGAGCTCAAAACTGGTAGAGCCAGTTTTTGCCTTGGGCTGTGGCTATTAGCACCTATTAGCTTTTCCTGTTTTGTTATGCTAAAAGCCCTAGGCTGTGCTCTGGAGATTAGCTTTCTGGCTACCAAGTTATATTAATGTTATGCTAATAGACATACTTCTGCCACCTTACATTCAAAGTCGCACAAAGGAGCACAGCCTAGAATTGAAAGCAGTTTTAATTTTTTTTTCATTTTTATAATTGACTTGTGGAATTCCCTAATATTGAGGCTTTGTTACATTATCCCCCAGAGAAGGAGGACCTGATTAGAAGGGCGAGTTTGGGGCTTTCTAGATCTAAATTTTCCCCTACCTGTACTCCTGTGTCACTCCCGGCTCTATCCATTTGTGCTCAGGGGAACTGCATTCTGTTACAGGTAAATATCCCAACTGTTCTTTGATTGCTGCAAATAATTTTCTAATTTTTTTTATCATTACTCATGGTGGCAGACATGAGTTGGGGAAAGATAGAAAGGGGAGTGGCCATGTAATCACTCTATTCCTGGATCTGGTGGGGAGTTGCCAAATCCTAGGTAGCAGGGCCAATAGCAGCGAAGGCAACTCTGGTGTGAAGTTTTGTGGCTAGTTCTTGGAGGATCTCTGTGAGCCTGGATTTATGGCCACTTTTAGGCAGCAACCTGGGGAAATCATTGTTCACTGCAGGTCTAGGCAGAAGCTGACCTGCTGGACCCTGCAGGAAGACACAGTGAACTTAGAGCATTTCAGTGAGTTCTTGACTTGCTTGTTTCATTAGTGAAAATCAAAGGGGGTGGAGGGTGAGTGAACCAGTCCCTAGTACACTATATCTACTTTTAGCACACAGTCACTCAATATTAGACTTCCTAAATCTTAATTTACTGGTCTAACAGCAGGAGTACCAGGTTGATGATTCAAACCAGGGCATCATTTGTCTCCCTGTTCCTCAATTACATTATAGATGGAATTTCTACTATGGGAATGTCACTGTGCTAGGGAAAGAAAAAAGCACATATGATTTCTATTTTTCCAGAACATATGTCCTACTGTGGGAAAGTATCTAACACAAACAAATACATAGTGGTATTTAATTAAATGCATTCTAAATGCTAATAAAATTATAGGATGCTAAGATCAACAATATTCAGTGTGTTATGCCCATGTACTAGATGATATCCAGGGCTATGTGAAATTCAAAGTTAAATATATTAAGGGATAACCTGTTAAAGTCTGAGGAGTTGAATAGGGAAGACAGACAACGTGTTAAATGTAATTACTATCACTCAATTGTACACAAAATGGCTAAAGTGGCAAATTCTTATGAAGCATGTTGCTACAATAATCTTCTAACAGACAATTACAAATAAATGTTCTAAAAGGTGTAAGGATGGTGTTATCTGAGAACACATAGGAAGATTATCTAGAATTTAGAACTCTGAGAAGAGTTCTTATGGAAGGGAATATCTAAACTGACTTTCTCAAATGAAGTGGATAAAATTATTAGAAGTCACACCAATATGGAAAAGGGTGTTATTGATACCATGCTATTGTCTAGAACTTACAGAGTGAAGCCAGAGGTGAGAAAGAGATGAAATAAACTCATAACCATAAGTAAATTACAGATGAAGCATATTTATTTTTCCAGTTTTTAATAAATTATGTTTCTAAATGAGAAATGATTCATAGCTTTCCTTTCTCTGTTTATCAAATGAGGTTATATATAACATATTGGTAAGAGCTTATAATTTGGAGCCAGAAACACTATGTTACAAACTGACTCCATATCTTTCCAGCTATGTTAATTTGGGAAAATAATTTAAAGTAACTAATTTTTCTTATTTTTAATTTAGGGATAATAATAGCATTTCCTCTCCATGTTCCATATTGTTACACAAAAATTGCTTAGAACAGTGCCTGGTTCATAGGCAATACTGATGAGGTATCGAAGTACTGATGATGCCATCATCATTATTAATATTGATAAGCACATTAATAGAAAATTACCAAGAATGATAAAGTAGGAGGCATTGCAATATAATAGAGAGGGCATGTTATCTGAATTCAGAAGAAATGGAATAGAACCTTGGTTCTATTATGTACTAGAAGAGGCCTGGTGTCACAGTGGTTTCGAGTTTGTCTGCTAACCACAAGGTCAGTCGGCTACGACCTTAAAAAGTTACAGTCTTAACAGAGAAGTGGGTGAAGTGACACATTGGACAGTGTACGATATGACAAATTAATGATAAATTTTAAATTATTGAGGGTTCATGGGGGAAGGGGAGTGGGGAGGGGAGGGAAATATGAGACACTGATACCCAGGGTCTAAGTAGAAGGAGGGTATTTAGAGAATGATGATAGCAGCAAATGTACAAGCGTAGTCTGCATATAATGGATGTATGTATTGATCACGATAAGAGTTGTATTAACCCCTAATAAAATGATTTTTTTAAAAAAGTTAGTCTTGTGAGCTCAAAGGGGCAATTCTACTCTGTCTTATAGGGTTCCTATGAGTTGGCATTAATTCAATGGAAGTGAGTTTGTTTTTTGGGGTTTTCTGTCATTTAATACTAGCTATATTACCAAGCACATTACTTGAGGGTCTCAATTTACTCATTTATAAAATAAAAATAATATTACTTAACTTTCTTTAGTCTAAATCAGTAAAAAATATAACCTTTACTATGATTATGATTATTACTATTAAAATTACTGCTACTACTACTACTATTACTACTACTACTACTATTGCCACTACTCGTCTATATATGCAAGGGTTTATTTCACACAAAACATTTTAAAACACATCTTTGCAATCAGTAGATAATTGCGGATACGTTATCTCAGTAAAATATTTTTCTTAATTTTGTTACAGTGCCTTCAAATAAAATTTCTAAGCAAAAGAATGGCTTACAGGGTAATTGTTAGCCATGTTAAATTCAAGGTAGACAGGGCAACCCTGAAGATGTTGAGGACTATTTTTTGAATACCAAAGTGACAATTTTGTGATAGCTTTGTGATAATTGTGTGATAAGATTTTCTCATAGGGCAGAAACTATTCATAGGGATTATTATGAATAAATTTTAAGAAAATTGAAAAAAACCTGCATTGTAAGGAAAAAAGGCCTGGAAACTTGCACTGAAGATTTATTTTTTTATCACAGCAATGCATCTGATCATTTTTTCAGTTTAACAAAAGCTGTCCTACAAGAATTTTATCTTGAAATCTTACTCCATCAATATCCCACTGCTGAGTTTGTCCCTTTAGATTTCCTTTTCCTTCTGAAACTCAAAAAGAGCAATATTATTTGAGTCCTTCAATGATGTCAAAGCTGTTATTTTGATGTGGTGTGGTCAAAGAGCACAGAATTCCATGATGAATAGTTAGAGAGATGGAAACAAGACTTCCAGTACTGTATAGGCTTACAGAGGATTGTTCATGAAATAGTAGCTTCCACTTTTCAGCTGTTATTGAGGAGGAGGGAAACTCTGAACTGAAATTTCACTATGCGATGGTGGTGTTTTGGAAACTCAAGGTCAGGCTCCAAAAATCAAGATTGTGAGCTCAGATGTGCATTCAGGCGTGGTGAATTTTGAGCGAAGGAAGATGTAGAAGGCAGTAGCATCCTGAAAGGTTTGTCTCCTCAGTTTAGTGACTGGCTCCCAGAGGAGAAGGAAAAGCCCCAAATCCTGGAAACTGTCACCATCATTTTTACAAAGACAGAGTGGAAGAAACTGACCTCTGAGCAGAAGGATCTGTACAAAAAGGTCATGCTGGAGATTTATAGGACTCTGCTTTCATTCGTGGAAGCAAAGCAAGAAAACTCCTTATATTCCTCCTGCCTTTTACATGTCCTTCCCTTGTCAGTAAGTCTGCTTCAGGTGTCCCAAGGTTTGTGTACTGAACATCACATTCATACTGAAGGCCCCAGCCCAGGGCCTCAAATGTCCCCAGAGCAGCAGGATTCTAGTCAGAACCACAGGAGCAGAAACACTAAATGTCAGTAGAGAGACGTCATCCCTAAAGACTTGTATATGAGGACAGAGGGTAGAGAGACTTCAAGTGAATCCTCCAGCCAAACCTAGAGACAGTCAACACAGATGTGATTTATAGCTAATAGAGAGCCTAGAGAGAGCCACACAGGGAGAGGTCTGGAGCCTAGCAAAACCAAAAGAGCTTCAGCTATGGGATGAGAGAGAGTCTTAAAGAGATTGGAATCCCCAAGGTTTGGAGCCATCAACCACAGAGAGTATGAAACAAACTGGACCCCCCAAGACATACACAGAAGAAGTCCCCTGTGAGCAGTGTGTGTGGACAAGGCTTTAGCTATAAATCAAATCTCATCCGACACCAGAGGAAACACTCTAGCGAAAAGCTATATGCCTGCAATGAGTGTGGGAAAGTTTGTCACCAAAAGTCATCCTTTCTCAAGCACCAGAGGGCATGCACTGGGGAAAGGTCACATGTGAGACAAGAGTGGAGGTGGAACTTTATGCAAAAGCCACATCTCATCCAACACCAGAGAATACACTCTGGGGAAAGGCTGCAGGTATGCCAGGAGTATGGGTGAAGTTGTATTTTGAAAGTACATCTCATCCAACACTAGAGGATACATTCTGGGGGAAGGTCCCCTGTGTACTCACTGTGTGGGCAATCTTTTGATTGGATGTCTTATTTCGTCCTACACCTGGTGGCAAGCTCTGGGGAAAATGTACATGTGTTCCAGAAGTGTAGGCAAGCATTTAGGCATAAGTCAAACTTTGTATACTCCAAAAGACACACTCTTGGGAAGAGCCACATGTGTGCAAGGAGTATGGTGAGCCTTTCTTCAGAAGTCAGTTCTTATGCACAAGAAAACACACACTAGAGAAAAGCTCCATGTGTACAAGGAGTGTGGGTGATTCTTTAGCGATAATGTAAATATAATTAAACACTACAGAACACACTCACTCTATTGGCAGGCTATATATGTACCAAGAGTGTGGATGAGAATACCTCTGCAAATCAACCCTCTGTGCCCACCAGACCATACATTCTGGCAAAAAGTCCTATGTGTGTAAGCAGTATGGGTGAGCCTTTAGCTGGAAGTCAAAATTTTCTGCACACCAGGGGAGACACTCTAGGTATAAATAATATGTGTGCAAGCAATGTGGGCACATCTTTTTATTCAATTCAGAACTCCTTGAACATGAGAAAACACACACTGTGGAAAAGCCATATGGATGCGAGGAGTGTGGGGTGGTCTTTAGCTGGAAGACAAATCTATACCAACATCAGAGAATATACTGGTGACAAGTCCAATGTGAGCTGAGGGTGTGGGCAAACCTTTTGCTAGATGTCAGTACCTATTTTACACCGGAGCACCACACACAGTGGCAATGCCATGTGTGTGCAAGCAGTTGTGGCTAGCATTTAGTCAAATGCGAACCTTTGTGGGCACCAGAAGACACACTCTGGGGAGAAGCCAGATGTGTGCAAGGAGTATAGGCAAGCCTATCATTGGACGTCAGATCTCATTAAACATGAAGAAACGCACTGGGCAAAAGCCATGTGCATGTCAGGAGTGTGGGCAAGTCTTTCTTTTGAAGTCACAACTTCTCATGCGACACCAGAAAAGATGCTCTGGGGAAAAGTCAGATGTATGTAAAAAGGGTTGGCAAGCCTTACTTAGAAATTACAGCTCATCAGGCATCAGAAAGGACAAATGGGAAAAGGCTTATGGAGGAAAATGTTGTGATTAAACCTTTGAGCAAAGGTAAAACCTTTGTGACCACCATAGGAGACACACTCTTGTGAAAAGTCATGTGTGTGCAAAGACTGTGACAGAGCCTTTAGTGGGAAGTCAAAGTTCATCATCAAACAGAGGAGCCACACGTACGACAGACAACATGGGTGATCCTCAATGATGTTCTTTATATTCATTGCCACAGCTTCTTCACATTTGAATTCTAGCCAGCCATTGGGCAGAAATCACAAAAACTGGATCAAGGAGTTCTATGAAGTCTTAAGTATAAATCATTTTATTGGGGACTGGTACAGCTCTTGTTACAGAACAACCATCCATCCACCCTGTCAAGTACATGTGTGCATTTGTTGCCATCATCATTCTGAAAATATTCTTTCTCCTGGAACTCCTGGTATCAGCTCCTCATTTTTTCCCTTTGGTCACCACACCCTGCCCCTCACGGGCCCTTGATGATTTATAAATTATTTTTTGTCATGCTTTTCACTGTCCGACATCTCCCTTCACCCACTTTTGTTTTCTGTTCCCCAAGGAGGGGATTATATGTGGATGATTGTGATTGGTTCCCTGTTTCTTCCACACCTTCTCCTTCCCCTCTTGTGTCTCAACTCTCATTATTGGGCCTGAGGGTTAGGGTTTTCTCCTGAAGATAATTCAAAAATGGTAGTAGTGTTTCCTTATAGGATTTGGGCCTGAAGCACAGGAACTGATGAATAACCACACTGTGTGAAACAGAGAGGGGTATAAGCAGTTTACTGTTGGAAGAGAGCAAAGATAACACTTGAGTGACAGGCGAGTTAATGGCTGTTCCATGTATTTCATATCTGAAAATTTGCATACACTTCTTTAACAATCTTAAACACACCGTACATATATGTGAACAATAAATCTTAGCATAATGTTTACTACCTTGGGGTTGATTTGGAATCATAACCACACTATGGGCAACAACAGAAGGAAACAACACTCAGTCTAGCATGAGCTTCACAATTGTTCTGATGTTTGAGCCCCTTGTTGGCAGCCACTGTGTCAGTCTATGTTGTCATGGGTCCTCTCTTTACATGGCCCTTCTTTATACCATTAATGTCTTATCCACACACTGGTATTTCCTGAGAACTTGTCTGAAGTGCATGGGATGAAATTTGGCATCCCTTTAATGAGGATTTTGGCTGCATTTCTTCAAGACATACTGTATATTCTTTAGGGAGTCCATAATTCTTTCAATAAATTCACGGGCCAGAAAAGCCATAAAATACATAAAAGAAATTTTATAGTTCATTCTCTGAAGATATATTTTTCATTTGATTACCCCCTATCATTCCTACTTTACACATGAGGTTAATAGGTCGATGCAAGTCCAAGAAGATTCATATAGGAATTAGTATTTCAAACTCTTCTTTGGACCCTCAGGAAACAATTGAAGCATATCATGATAAAGGTAAAAACTTCTGCAAGATCAATTATATTTCAATGCGGTTGATGGTAACTTCAATAAATGCTATTTTGCTGATAATCCACAGTGGTAGATTAGCAAGCAACTCACAGAAAATCAAGCTGAACTCAGAAAACTTTGTAGAAGAGGGTCACCATTTCTGGTGATTTGAGTCAGATTTTGGTCCTTTATATCTTTGTTGGTCTTTTCTCCAGACACTCTAATGCTAAAAAAGTGTATTGATCACTTCAAATATTTTATTATAATCAACTTCTTCTTTCAATTGATCAGTATTTACTTTCTTCTTATGTGCTGTTATTGAAGGCACATAACTTTGTGATTGTTATAAATTGACCCCTTTAACAACATTAAGTAATATGTATGTTTATCTTTTCACACATTTTGTATTAAAGCCTATTTTGTCTACTACAGAGATTTGTACCCCAGCTGCCTTTTGCTTTATATATATATATATATATATATATATATATATATATATAACAGTAACTTTGTAATTTGATATTTTTGTTTAATAAATGGTTCTGCAGTAGTTATATAATTGTCAACTTAAGGATTAAGCATGTAGGGGTAGAGTCAATCAGATCATAGCCAATGAGACCTCTGTGTGGGCATAGTCTTCTCCTGAGAATTTTGGTAAATCCTGAATCTTCCTCTTGGAGACAGGAGACACTCTCTCTCAGTTCCCTCCCTTGGAGATGCTCTACTGAAAAGACACATGGCACTAAGCTGATAGACCCCATGCCCTGGGAACTTGAGGAGCCACTAGGAGACCCCTGCCTGCATTGAGATCCTTATAACGCCACGTGATCCAAAACCTTTCCACCCACTAATTTGTGATTGTCCTGAATTTGGCTTCTTTGCATGTGTGTCATTAGTCTGAACAGGACTTTATAGATTGGTTTCAGGCATATGGGCTAATATCAGACTTATGGCCTCGGACAAGACTGTGTTGGGATGCTTTCTCAATGTTCAATTACTCTTGTTGATAAACCTCTTTCTTATACACATATGTCTGTCTATGAATTTGTTTCTCTATTCTACCAAGGCTAGCATAGTTCCCAAGACTCCATAGCAATGTTTTTTGACTCAGCTTCATGTAGCTACAACCATTTTTCTCTTTCCACTCAAATGTAAATCTGACTCATTAGTGAACCAAAATCAGCCTTTCTTTCCTTGCTGGTTGAAAGGAACTTCATAGGCATGTCTGAATACTGTGTGTTTTTTGCCAGTAATCTACACAGCCAGACACCATGCCACAGTATCCCTTTTCCTTTAGTGTCCTGATGGGGCATTTTGTATTTTCTTCATAGCATATCATTTGGAAAGGTGAACACACATGTACTCGCCCACATAGAAAGAGACTTCACTCTTTATGGTAAGTCATAATATGTGAGCTGAAAGAAAGGACCAGTGTCACTGTGGTGGTATGCATGGATGTATAACTGTTTTTCCCATTCAGATTTGCCATTCCTTCCATAACATTGTGACTTTGCCATCATAGATATTTGATTCATTATAATACAAGTAATAAGACAGATTATATTACATTGTGGGTCTAATATATTGCTCTCCTGTTCAAAATTGTTCTCAGAGCCAGTAAACTTTTGCA
>PVJH01044423.1:0-13008 GCA_004026705.1 Nesogale talazaci | reverse complement strand
CACCTGGGTTCTGATAGATTTGTCTTAAAACAAGCAGCCATCGAAGTGAGCCATCAACTAAGTCCACATTGAAGAAGCTCAGGCAGTGTGATCCAAGGATAAAATTCAGATCTGAAGGAGGGAATGGTATCAGAGCCTAAATTGTGAAGATCAAGTTTGCAGAAGGCTGTGAATGACAGAGGAAGCCCAAAATCCATTTGCAAGGTTCCCCACATGGATTGTGAAGTGAATGCCTGACCATAGCCAAGGGATATGAATAGACTTGTTATTCGAAACAACATTGTAAAGTTGATTATGGCAGGTGTAGTTAAGTTAAAAAGAAATGCCTTGGGCTGAGCCCTGGTGGCATAGTGGTTGTGTGTGGACGGAGGTTCAATTCCACCAGCTCCACAAGAGCAAAGGCTGGGCCTCCTATTCCCACCACCAGAGGCCAGTGATGCCCCCCCCCAAAAAAAAAAAAAGAAAAAAAGAAATGCCGCCTTGTCATTTGATGTCCCTTTTAGCCCATTATAAAGTTATTTCAGTTTTAATATTGTCTTTTTTTCTTCCTCTTTGATTGAAGTTTTTCTATGTTTATCTGCTTATTCGTGTTTGTCTGTTTGCTTATTTGCCTCCTGCTTGTGTTTTGTATGATTTTCTATATAAGAAATCCAAGATAAGTAGATCTATGGAAAGAATAACTGGAGTGATCATTGCCTAGGGGCATAGCAGGGGGGAATGGAAGGAAATGGGGAGCTCACGATAGTGAGTACAAGAAGAACATGTTCTAAAATTGTGATGCTTGCACAAGTCTTACTATGTTTAAACAAATTGTATGATTTGTGACAAAAAGGCAAAATGATAACTCAATCTGTGTTTAGATGAAAAATAGATTAGTTGATCAGAAGAAAATATGAGTGGGAAAAGTTATGTTATAGATCCCTACGGCCATGGTAGCGAAGTTGATAAGCTTGTATAAGAGATCATTACTCCACTTGGACTTAAGAGCACATTATACTTTCACTAGCGTACTACCTAGTTCAGATTATTTGTTTCTTTGGATTTTTGTTGTTGTTGTAGTTGTTGTTGTTTTTGGCATCACTGCCTCTGGTGGTCGTGGGCACTACCAAGTGCCGCTCCTGAGAGGTACTGCTGGATTTGAACCTCTAAGCCCACGGGCTGCAGTCCCACACTCAACCACTTATGCCACCAGGACTCAGCCCAAATTATTTGTTTCTTAATAAAATTCTTTGCATTCATTCCTAAGAGTCTTGGGTCTGTTTCAATGATGTTCTGGCAGCCCTAACATTTTTAGTTATAAATATGAAATATGAAAAAAAAAACCCTGAAATTTTTAAAAATCATTGTATTGGGAACTCATACAACTCTTAGCACAATCCATCCATATATCCATTATATGCAAAGCACATTTGTACCTTTAATGCCATCATCATTCTCAAAACATTCTCTTTCCACTTAAGCCCCTGGTATTGGTTCCTCCTTTTTCCACCCCCTCCCTGCTCTCCCTCCCTCATGGACCCTTGATAATTTACAAACTATTATAATTTGGTCTTGTCAAACACTGTCCGATGACTCCCTTTGCCCACTTTACCGTTGTCCATAGCTCAGGGAGGAGGTTATACATAGATCCTTATAATCAGTTTACCCTTTCTACTCCCCCCTACCCCCACTCTCCCTCCACTTTCCCTACTGGTCCTGAAGGAATCGTCCATCCTGGACTCCCTATGTTTCCAGTTCCTATCTGTACCAGTGTACATCCTCTGGTCTAATTGGATTTGTAAGGTGGAATTCAAATCATGATAGTGGGAGGGAGGAATTATTTTAAAACTAGAACAAGGATATATATTTCATTGTTGCTACACCATGCCCTGACTTGCTCATCTCCTGAAATCAATAAACTATTTGTCCTAAATATTTCATCCAAACATTTCACTTTCTATGCATAACCTTTTCTCTTTTTTTCCTTTTTTTTCTTTTTAGGCACGGCTCAAGCAAATCAATAATTATTAGGGAGTATACTTCAATGTAGAAATGATTTGCTTCTAAGTGGCAAATACACATTATGAATTCAAAGGGTTCAGTAGCTAAAGGGACTTAACACATTTAACACACACTCATACACAAATGAACCATCATTAGAATTTATCTCAAAATGAGATGTACATGTCTCAAGATATTTTTCTAAAGAGTTATGAGAAATTACCTAGGCGGTGATTGCTAGTTTATGCTGCCTGCATGGAAAACATTGCTTATCTTCTTATGCTTCCCATTGCTTCTCTAAAGATCTGATGACAAAGTAGATTATGTGATGGGCTGCTACCGGCAAGATCAGCGGATACTTTCTGCTCTGTAAAAATTTACAGCCTCAGAAACCCAAAAGGGGCAGTTCTAACACTAAAGTGTTACTATGAGAATTGTCTGAATGAATGACTGTAGATGTGGTTTTGCTTTGGGTTTTCCTCTTCAGGAAGAGAACCTGTGTGATGGTTAAAAACCATCACCAACCAAATTCAAGGTGAAGTTGGAGTAAATAAATTCTAAAGAACCAAAATACATCTTTGAGTATACTTCATCTGAATTTAGGGATGGATTTGACACATCGAACACTGATCAGACAAGATGAGCTTATGGGATGATATAAAAAACACTTGATTTGTTAGTCCAGGTTGACTGGAGAAGCAAATCCTCATAAACACTCATGTGTATAACTAAAAGTTTTACATAAAAGAGCAATTACATATTGAGAAAATAACTGACCCCAACCCAGATCAAGTCCATAAGTCCAATATTAAGCAGCATGTCTATTACCAGTCTATAAATTCCTCTTCAGACTCACGCAAAACATGTAATGACATCGAAGACAGGAAGATCACAGGCCAGTGGGTCAAAATCTTGTGAACCCAGGAGCAGTGGAAGCATCTCAATGCTGGCAGGTTCTCCACGTGGCTCCTCCAGTTCCAGAGCTCTAGCATAGTTCCACGTATCTTGTCAGTAGGAAGATGAAGCAGAGAGTTTGTGTCTGGCCTCCAGTGAGCTATATATCTCTGTGGTTCCTCCAAGTAAGGTCATCAAGTGGCAACCTAATTGACAAGCTAAACTACACCTTCACAAGTTGACACCAGATTATTTAAGTACCACAAAAGATGGTTAAAAAGACCAGAAACACAATATGCTGACTGAAATTAGTCATTCAAAACTATTATTTGAGGCATTGTTGCAAAAAGCCAAGAAAAGGTTTTAGCACTAAAAGAAACATTCTTTGGTGATTACTAGATGTGGGAGGGTAAATTATTGGCTAGAGTTTAGGCAAGTGTTAACTTGAATGAAGGGGAAGGCAATTATACAGAGGATATTGACAAATTATTATGGAGGCAAGGGAAGACACTGGGAATTTTACAAGAGTGAAAGGCCTCAGAGGTCCATACTATTATATGTGAATACTGCAATAACTTTGATCTACAAGTAAATGAATAGGGCTAGGAGAAAGTGGAAATACACCCTTGAATATATATATATATATATACACAGAGGCTTGACAGAGGCCATTTCTATATGTGCATTTACCTTTGCTTCAGACATACACATAAAAGTAGGGGAGCTAAAAAATAAAAATTAAAAATTAAAAAAAAGTAGTGGAGCTTACAGGGGACAAATTATGAAAACTTATTAGATTTAATCAGAAGTCTTTACATAATGAGGGCTTGAAGGCTCTGAATAATAGTCTGGGGGACACCAAGGTCAATTGGTATAGCATAGTTCACAAAGATGATATTTTGTATACTACTTTAGTGAGTAGCCATTTGGAGTCTTCAAAACTGGTGTGTAGTCTTCGACAGTGCAAGTATATCTCTCCCCATCCACAGGAAAAAAGAGTGGATCTAGAAAGGATCACGTTAGAAGGTCCTGAATAAAGTGGGAGAAAGCTGTGCAACAAAACTCAACATCACCGATGATGCTAGGCTTATTAGTTGGATAGAGATCGGTGGTAACTCCCAACACTATGACTCTTCGTCCTCCTTCAGATCTGAACTGGAGCCATGTGTCAATCTGTCTTGTTGAGGGTCTGTCTTCCTCTTAACCTACCCTGTTCTTTGCTAAATATGATATCTTTCTCAGGAGGCTAGTGATGATATGTCCAAAGTGTGCAAGGTGAAGTCTTGGCATATTTCCTTCTAAGGAATATTCTGGTCTTTGCACATTTTGTCTTCAAAAGCCACCCTTTAGATTCTGTTCATTTTTTCCATTTGCTTATCTACTCTATGTTTAAGAGCAAGTTTCAAGAGTCTCTTCCAATTTTGATTTCATTTTGATACTTTCCTTATTTCCTGTCTTTTAAGGTTTTTATTGTGAATTAGTAAAAGTTTACAGAGAAGATTATCAGCTTTATGATTAAAAAAATTATACCCACTGTGTTAGTCTGAGTTGATTAGAGAAACAAATCCAGGACACTCATATGTATATAAGAGAGAACTTTTTTTTTTTTTTGGCATCACTGCTCTCCGGTGGTGGGAGTACGAGGCCCAGCCCCACTGCTGGAATTGAACCTCCATCCCAGTGGGCCGCAGATAAGAGAGAACTTTATAGCAAAGATTAAATGTATATCCAGAAAGCATCCCAACCCAGTCCAGTCCAACCCCATAAATCCAATATTAGCCCATATGCCCAATACCAATCCATGAAGTCCTCTTCAGACTCACAAAACACATGCAATGATGCCAAATGCAGGACAGTGACAGGCCAGTGGGTACAAAGTCTTTGGATCCAATGATGTTGTAAGCTTCTCAGCACTGTCAGGGGTCTCTATGTGGTTGTTCCAGGTCCATGGTTCTGACTTCATCAGGGGAGGTCCATGTGGCTTTTCCTCAGGGATGTCTCACAGGGAATCAGCCTTGCGTCTTGTCAGTAGAGTGTCTCCAAGGGAGTGAGGAGGGAGAGGCTTCTCCCGCCTCCAGAAAGAGGAAATACAGGAGTTCCCAGAATTCTCAGGAGAAGGTCGTGTCCACACCTACAAGTCTCATTGGTTATATCTTGACTGACAGACTAAACTTCTACCCATTCATTCTTAATCCTCTCACATTCCAAATGGACGTCAGATTATGTAACTCCCACACCCACTTTGTTTCATCTTCAATCCTTTAAAAAAAAAAACATTTTATTGGGGCTCTTACAGTTCTCATAGCAATCATATCAATTGTATCAAGCACATTGCCATCATCATTTTCAAAACATTTTCTTTTTACTTGGGCCCTGGGTATCAGCTCTTTTTTCCCCCTATATCCCTCACACTCCCACCTTTATGAACCCTTGATAAAATGTTGTTTTCATCTTTTACACTATCCACTGTTTCTCTTCACCCATGTTTCTGTTGTTTGCCCTCCTCTGGGGGTGAGGGGTGTTATACCTTGATCATTGCAATTGGTTTCCCCTTTCTTCCCCTTCTCTGCCCACCTTCCCCCTACCCTTATGGTATCACTACCCCCATTACTGTCCCTGAGGAGGTTATCTGACATGGATTCCGTGTGTTGAGAGCTCTTTTCTATAATAATATACCTGCTCCAGTCTAGCCAAATTTGTCAGGTAGAACTGGGGTCATGATAGAGTGAGGGGAATGGAGGCAAGCATTAAAGAACTAGAGAAAAGTTGTGTGTTTCTTAGGTGCTGTGCTGCACCCTGGCTGACTCATCCCTTCTTTGTGACCACTCTGTGAGGGGATGTGCAATTGTTTACAGATGGGCATTGGGTCTCCCGACACACACACCGTTTGCATCTATATGATTGTTGGGAGTCTTCTGAAGCCTGGTACCTGATCCCATCAACATCTCGTGATCACATGGGCTGGTGTGCTTCTTCTATGTGGGCATTGTTGCTTCCCTGCTGAAGAGTCCCTTGTTTAACTTTAAGCTTTTAAGACCCCAAACGCTATATATTCTAATAACCATACCATTAGCTTCCTTCACCACATCTGCTTATGCACCCATTTTCTCTTCAGTGATCGTGTCCGGAAGGTGAGCATCACAGAATGCCAGGTTATTAGAACACAGTGTTCTTGCATTGAAATTGCAATACTTAATACTTAACATAAAAATATGCCTATAGACCTATATCCTGTCATATATTAATATTTTACATATATACATGCCTATATAGGTCTATAAATGTCTTTTGTCTCCCAGTTCTTTCTTCTATTTCCTTTTACTTTCCTCCTGTCTCACCATCATGTTCAACCTTCATTTGGCTCTCAGTAATTCCTCTCGGCTACAGTACACTTGACCAAACCCCACCAGGCATTCTACACCCTCCTTACCATCAATTTTAGATCTCTTATTGTTCCTTCATACCTGGATTTGTTGGATCACCCTTTTTCCCTGCCCCCCCCTATCTCCTGCTCCCGCCCCCGCAACGATTGGTCCAGTTGTTTTCTCCTGGGGATTATGTACCTTGCTATGTTATATAGATAGACCCCCCAAAAAGCCTATCAGTAGTTCCAGGTCTGTCTGCTGACCCTTGTGAATGCTTTCCAATTGAGTCTGATGAGGTGCCAAGCCCTGCCCCACCCCCACCCCCAATCAGAAGTCTGTCCAAGGATTCCTTGAGCACTTCATTGCTTTGTTCCCCTTGCTGCTCTGTTGTGCTCCCTTCATGTCTTTCCCAGGTGTGCAGTGGATCAAACTAGGCACAACTCCCTCACTGTATCTCCAGGTCTGTCCCCTATAGCTCTGTAAGTCAGTGAGCGGACATCATGTCTCACGGTGGGGCCAGAACTACAGTCAGTCCTCTCTGTGCCTTGGTTGCTGCAAGCAGAAATGCCTCTTTCTCTCTCTCTCTCTCTCTCTCTCTCTCTCTCTCTCTCTCTTTCTCTCCCCCCTCTTGGTTTGCTCTCATTTTAATGTAACATTACCTATCTCATTTCCACCCAGTATTTCCTGTTTCCATTCTACTTTCTTTCCTAACCCTTCTGAACCTTGTCTTTAAATAAATGATGTCCTTTTTTATCTTAACACTGTTGGTTATTGTAAGGCATGCATAACTCACTAGTGTTATTGTTCCTCTTAAAGACTTTTCTATAATTTGACTGAAAATTGAGCCAGCAAGGTGAGTTCAATTTCAGATATGAAGGATGACTAAGGGCCAACTTCCCTTTTCTCTTTAATAAAAACATTTCATATAATATCTAGCTTAAGATACCTACAAAAATTTTGCTGTTATGATTGACTACTTTACACCATAAAAATCCTTGTCAGAATTCATTTAAATTAATTCCTGAAAATATTCAGATTATTACATTTATATAAGCATTTATGTAAAATAAACAGAGATAAAGCTCTTTGAAAGAACATTAAGCTGAGCCCCGGTGGTGCAGTAGTTGAGTGCAGGACCGCAGCCCACAGGGTTGGTGGTTCAAATCCAGTAGCAGCTCTCCAGGAGCAAAGGTGGGCTTCCTACTCCCACCAGGGCAGTGATGCAGGAAAGAAAAAAAAGAAAGAATATTATAATCTAGTTTTAATAATACCATCTGTAGAGAGAAAATTATTAAATTTTCTAACTTCTTTTTTTGCATGGTTTATAGTATTCTTTAGAGAAGCAGTTTAGAATGATTAGTCACCTTTTTTTTTAATTAGTCACCTTTTAAGGCCTTGTTACATTATTTAAGCAATCTATAATTGTTAAGTCACCTCTCAAATTGACCAATTGAAAAATAGTTTCTCAAAGTAGCTACTAAAAGTCCAAATTGTAAGGCAGATATAGGAGTAACTTATCATTATTTTTCCTTTTTAAATGATTTTATTGGGAGTTCAGACAACTTTTATCACAATCCATACATCCATCCATCGTGTCAAGCAAATTTGTTGCCATCATGATTCTGAAAACATTTGCTCTTCATTTTTTTTGTTTGTTTTTTGGGCATCACTGCCCTCTGGTGGTGGGAGTAGGAGGCCCAGCCTTTGCTCCTGGGAGCTGGAATTGAACCTCCATCCCAGTGGGCCGCAGTCCCGCGCACAACCACTACGCCACCGGGGCTCAGGCCTATTTGCTCTTCATTTTGTCCTCTCCCTTTCCCACCCTCCCTCCCTCAAAAACCCTTGATGATTTATAAATCATTATTATTTTCTCATGTCTTACACTGTCTGACCTCTCCCTTCACCCACTTTCCTGTTGTCCATCTTCCAGGGAGGGAACTATACGTAGCTCCTTGTGATGGGTTCCCCCTTTCTACCTCACCTTACGCTTACCCTCCTGATATCGCTTACTCTCATTATTATTCCTGGGGGGTTTCTCTCTTCCGGATTCCCTGTGTCATTTCTTATCTATACCAGTGTACATCCCCTGGTGTTGCCAGATTTGTAAAGTAAAATTGGGATCATGATAATGGGAAGTAGGAAGCATTTAGAATCTAGCGGAAAGTTATATTTTTCATTGGTGCTATACTCCACCCTGACTGGCTCATCTCCTCCCTGCCAAGAGACTTCTATAATGGCATGTCCAGTTGCCTACAGATGAGTTTAGAGTCTCCACTCAACAGTCCACTTCATTCACAATGATATGATTTTTTGATTTTTGATGCCTGATACCTGATCCCATTGATATCTCATGATCACACAGGCTGGTGTGCTTTTTCCATGTGGGTTTTATAGCTGCTGAGATAGATGGCTGCTTGTTTATCTTCAAACCTTTAAGACCCCAGACCCTCTATTTTTTGATAAGTAGGCAGGCAGCACCATCAGCTTTCTTTATCACATTTGCTTATGCACCCACCTTGCCTTCAGTAATCATGTTGGGAAGGTGAGCATCACGGAATGCCAGTTTAATAGAACAAAGTATTCTTGCATTGAAGGAGTACTTGAGTAAAGGTCCAATGTTCATCTGCTACCTGAATACAAAACCTATAAATATATGCACATAAATCTATTTCCCCTCATAATATATAAATATATTTATCTATGTACGTGCCTTTATTTAGACCTCTCTAAGTGGCCTTTGCCTCCTATTTCCATTTACTTTCCTCTTGTTCCACTATCATGGTCAGCCTTCATTTGGGTGTCATTAATTCAGCAGTAACTTTTTCATAAAAGAAACAGACAACAGCAAAAAGAAAGGATATTTTATACAGCCCCATGAAGAACATCAGCCATGCTCTTCAAACTCAACACAGCTAGGACACAATGCTTTGGACTAGATACAAGTTCTTAAAACAAAATGAAATAGGAAACAAACATGAATTTACTGGTGTGCTCAAAGCCCTAGGCTTATACTCATTCTGTATCAGACAAATGTATGAAGAACGCAGTTTCTTAAAATGTATATAATAATTATCGAATAAAATTAAATCAACAGGAAAAACTAGTCCTATATAAACTAAATATTTTTTTAAAGTGTCAGGTATAAGGATTGTCAGAATATCTCAAGAAAACCTGGACATAAAATTTCCCAGAGTAAAGTAAAGGTTAATTTTCACACACACAAAAAAATAGATTAGGGCTGAGCCCCGGTGGCGTAGTGGTTGTGCGCGGGACTGCGGCCCACTGGGATGGAGGTTCAATTCCGGCTCCCAGGAGCAAAGGTTGGGCCTCCTACTCCCACCACCTGAGGGTAGTGATGCCTAAAATATATATATATATAAAATGGGGACTGTCTCCTGTTCAAAAAAAAGGTAGATTAAAACTGATTTTCCCAAAGTGATCACTGAAATTCTAAATTAATTCAAGTATCTTTGGCTGATTTTGGTTTTTATTTTTATAATAGTTTTATCAGTATATCATTCTAATGGCTTATTTTTTATATACTGTATTCAGTGTTTTGGGACATTTTTAAAGTCACAAACTAGTGTCCCTACAGAGGGTTCATTTATTAAGGACATTTAAAAATTTTTGAAATTTTAGACTTTGAGAGTCAAATAAAATTCTTAACAGGAAGTTTACTGCAGAGTTAGCTATTTAGTCAGTGTCTTTGTTGTGTGAATATTTTTTTGTGACTGGTGCACAGCGTATGTTAATCTTTTATGGGTGTTTTTCAGTTGGTAGAAAGTGTCCTAACAGCTTTTAAGATCCTCAAAACATATCCACATGTATTTTCAGCTTAAAAGACTGGGACTGTGTTAGCCCAGGTAGACTAGAGAAACAAATCCATAAACACACATATGGTCCATGATGCATCATTTCCAGGGCGCAGGGTCCATCAGCAGTATCCATTGGTGGTAGAAGCATCTCAGCACTGGCAGGGGTCTCTCTGTGGCTTTTCCGGCTTCAGAGGTCTGGTACCATCAGGGTAAGCCTGTGTGGTTTCTCCTCCGGGACTGCCAGTTCCTAGAACTCAGGGTCTATGTTGCCATCTTGTCTTGTCAATAGAGCGTCTTCCAGGAACTGAGTCAAGTCTCTCTCCTCCAATTGGGAAGTAATCACAAGACTTCCCAGAATTCTCAGGAGAAAGCCATGCTGACACAGAGGCCTCATTAGCTATCTCCAGATTGACAGGCTCGACTCCACCCCTAGACTCCCAGTGCTGAAATTGACACAGATCAATGACTGCCACAGGGACTCCTTTATACCAACCACAGGAGACTTGGTTTTGTTTCTTATTAATCTAGTTAATTCTTCCAGCAAGAAACCTAACTAGTCTAATATAACCTCGCCTGGCTTAGTGGTTCTCCATTCAGCTGCTAACCCCAAGGTCAGCAGTTTGAAACCACCAGGCACTCTGTAAGAGAAGAACAGGCCTTTCTACTCCTGTAAAGAGTTACAGGCTTAGAAACCCACAAGGGCAGTCTTATCCTGTTTTATGGGGACATTATGAGTTGGAATCCAGTCAATGGCAGTGAGTTTGCATTGGCTTTTTTTGTTTTATTTTGTTTTCTATATTTCTAATTAAGGACAAAGATGAGACTTTCTATTCCTATAAAAAGTTACAGACTTGGGCTGAGCCTTCGTGGCGTAGCGGTTGTGTGCGGGGCTGCGGCCCACAGGGCTGACGGTCCAAATCCAGCAGCAACTCTCCAGGAGCAAGTCTGGGCTTCCGACTCCCACCAGGGCAGTGATGCCACACACACACAAAAAGAGAGTTACAGTCTTGGAAACATAAAGTGGCAGCTCTACCGTTATGAATTAGAATTGACCTCATGTTAGTGAGTTGAGTAATCTATGTAATTAAAGAGTAAAGTGACCAGATTTTAAGCGGGACACCATTGACCGGGGGGACGTGGGGGTTCTTGATTAAAAATTTGGTCTATATGGAGCAACAAAAATGTTTATAGAATGCAAAAATAGTATTGTAATATATTTATTTAATTTTAAAACACTGCAGGGCGCGGGACAAATTGTTAAAAAGTGGGACGTCTGGTCACCTTATTAAAGAGCCCTGCTGGTGCAGTTGGTGCAGTGGGTCACAAACTGGACTACCAAGTGTAAAGTTAGCATTTTGAAACCACCAACAGATCCAAAGGAAAAGGGTGAGACTTTCTGCTCTGGGAATGATGTATAGCCTCAGCAACCCGTGGTCTTAGGTGACCCCTATAAAAGGGACGTTTGACCTCCAAAAGAGTTGTGACCCACACGTAGAGAGCCGCTGTCCTAAAAGATTTTTTTATGAGGTAAAGCCAGGAAAACAGAAATTAATACTTTGTTAGAATAACCAGCCTCTCAAAATATCGCGGTCCGTAGGTGCAATTGTACAGCTAGAATAGGTAAAAATCATAGTAAAGTCAGAGAAGATAGGAAATAGATTGAATTGAAGGAGTCAGACACAGCTCACGGTAGCATGCTCACCTCCAGGATGGCCATGATCTCAGCAGCCAGGTCCACGCCGGGAGCAGGAGGAGGAGAGGAGTTCCTCTTTGTTTCTGATCAAGGCCCATAAATGCTTAAGGATGTGCAAGCCCCCCTGATTCCAGGTAACCACATCTGCCACAGGACGGGGCTGCACAATAGGCATATGCATCATAGGAAAGAGATGAGCTAGGAGTCTATATGCAATGGAAAACGAGGGATTAGGGGGAAATACGTAATAAGATGTAGGACCCTAGATTCAAGATGGCAGCCTAAACTTGGTCATCCTTGAGTGGGCTCCACCTTAGCTCTGGGCTCTCCTTCAGGGAAGCAGTCCACTATCCCTATCAGAGGGGAGTGGGCCCTACTACGGTGGGACAGAGTGTAGTCTGATCTCCAAGTGTATGGTCATTTACCATGGGATGCCAAGGTTTGGCATATAATCAACATTGGGAATAACCTGAGGAAAAACCTTCCTGTATTCCACAATACTTGTTTATATCATAAACAAGGATTCTAAAGAGTGCTTCTGATTGGCCTCTGGAGCTGCCAGTCCCTATGTTTCCAAGAGAGAGTGAAACAAACTTGGTCTCAAAAAAACCAGTGCCATCTATAAAGCTGATTCCAAATCCTAGTGACCCTATGGTTCAAGGTGGAACTGTCCCCGTGGGTTTCTGCAACTGCAGCGAGAGGTTCTACACTGCTGATACTGTGGTTCTCAACCCAGGGTATAACCACTATGCTACCAGGCCTCCACAAATAGCAGGAACTTCCTGTAATAGAACTCAAAGAGCTTCACACAGAGTGGAACTCCGAGTCAAGAGAATAGTGCTTTTAGAACGACTCCTGAGATTTCACAGGAGCAGAGAACCCAAACGACTCATCTGATACTAAGACTCAAGTTCTTGACTCTACGGAGGTCATTGAAGGCAATGCATTTTTGAATACCCACTTCTGACATCAAATATGTCACAAAAACAAACTCAATACTCTGTTGGGAGTGAAAACAGGTGTTATTAAAGGAATAGACAGTCTGAACTGGGTAAGACACTAATCAAAGTGCAATGGGCTCCAAACTGCAAGTGGAATTAAGGGTCTTCTATACATGCACATAGCTTAGTCATCATGAGCATCAAGTTTTCAGAAATAACTTGTTCATCACATCCTTGCCACTGATCAGTTTAATTATTCTGCATCAATAAGTAACCTGAAAAAGAGGATCTGATACCAAGATTCAAGAAGAAAGAAAATG
>PVJH01044422.1:0-13000 GCA_004026705.1 Nesogale talazaci | reverse complement strand
TAGACTTCTGTGGATGTGCCCTTGATGGAAGTTGGGATTCAAAGGTTGAATAGCCATGAGTTATATACCTGGACTGCCTTGGATGGAGAGACTTGAACCAATTTTGTAAACTTCTTTAATAGGTAATTGTGTCTGTATTCCAACCATGGTCTTTTTCGGGTCCAGTAGTCCTGCCTGAAACTGTGATGAGCTGATCTGGTGCCGATCATGAGATTGTGACATTTTCTTTTCTTCTCCATGTCTCATTTTGGCAACTACATGATTCTGAATCCTTGGACATCACTGCAGCATGGGGCTCATGGTCTTCCTTGTCCATATTACCTGCCTTTGTCTTGTTTTTGTTCTGGTTAGGACTTAATAAATAGGTCCCTATAGATTGTAACTCTCTATAGACTCTATTCAAATTTGGGGTCTCTGTATCCTCTAGAACAAAATAAGTAGAAGAATAATTTTGTGACACAATAAATAAAATTTGGTTATTTGTTTGTTTTTTTAATATATCCAAGTTGATCAATTAGCATATTGTTTCTGGCTGCACTTATACTATAAGGGCACAATGGAACAATTGCAACAGAACTCTATGGCCCACAAAGCTAAAAATATTTACCATTTGGGACTTTGAGCTTCTACTTAAGTCTTGTTTCATTACAATTATGGTATGCCTAATAATGTGGCATTATATGATACCTTTCTGACACAATCGCTGAAGACAAAATGGGTGCATAAGCAAATATGGTGAAGAAAGCTGATGGTGCCCAGTTATCAAAAGATACAGCATAGGGGCTTAGTGGATTGTAGTTTAACAAGCGGCCATCCAACAGGGAAGCAACAATATAGCCCACATGTTAGAAGCATACTAGCCTGTGCGATTATGAGTTGCAAAGGAAATAGGTATCAGAAGTTCAAAAACACTACATAACTATTCTTTTGTTCCTGAATACTTCCTCCTCTTACTATTGTGGTTTCTACTTGTTTTACCCTCTTAATCATGTTAGATTTTCATATGTTCAAATATGTATATTTAAGATCATATGGTACACAAAAGTCAACATAGATAACCCCATCAGAAATAGTTTCAGAAGTAACATTTCCCTGAAGGTACAGGAATTGAAAATGGGAGAGAAGAATGGAAAAGAGGAGCTGATAGCGTTGCTGGTTTGCAGAAGACTGTGCATTACAGTGGGAGCCCAAGATTCATTTGTGGGAACTACATCATAAATAAGCCACCTTGTATTGAGAGGTGGGGGCCAAGGGGTTAGTAAACAGAACACATTGCAGAGATGAGGACAGAAGATTATAGGCATAAATATGACTTGAATAGTTAAAACATTGTCAGTTGATTCCTCCTCTGAACCACATTGGACCTGATCTGGTTTTGAACATTTTCTGTATTTTGTTTAGTTTGTGCATATAAGGGTGTATCTCAGAGGCATTATGTCATTGAAGATCACACTCTTGAAGTTGTGTTATAAGCTGTTCTATTTTTCAGTATATACAAGTCAGGATTGATGAATCTATAGGACAGTGATTCTCAATCTGTGGGTCTCTTTGGGGGTCGAAGGACCCTTTCACAGGAGTGGCCCAATTCTTAACAGTAGCAAATGACAGCTATGAAGCAGCTATGAAGTAGCAACCCAAATAATTTTATGGTTGAGAAGGTCACCACAACATGAGGGAACCACTGATATAGGGACAAGTGAAATAAGGGTTTCAGTGTGGGTAATGTGGGGATGTGGGGAGATAAAAGGGAGATGATGTCAAGAAGTTTAGAAAGAAAAAGAATGTTTAAAAACTGATTGTAGTACCAATTGTCTAATACTGCTCAATATGATGGAACAATGTAATGATATAATAATTTACTAACTTCCAATCAATAATAAATATTAAAAGCATATATTTACCATATGGATCTTTACAAATAAAGTTTGCTGACCCATGATCTAGAACAGTACTATCCAAAAGAAATGCAATATCAGTTACACAGATAATTTCAAATTTCTACTAGATACATTCTAAACTTCCACTCACTCAACGTGGGCCATGTTGTCAGGAGAGACAAGTCCCTGAGTTCGTCATGTTTGGGAAAGCAGAGAGGTGGGGTGTGGGGGAGGAAGGCCCTCAATGAGATGAGCTGGCACAGTGGCTACAACAATGGTCTTAAACATAAGGACGGTTGTGAAAGCGGTGCAGAATCAGTGTTCTATTCAGAAGCACGTAGTGTTGCTGTGAATTGTAACCCACTTGATGGCACCGAATAACAACAATAGCAACAACAGCATTTTTTAAAAAATAAACAAGAAACAAATTATATTAAACTTAAAATATTTTTGCTTTATCCCAATATATACAACATATTATATTTTCAATATGTTGATGCAGAATTTGTCAGAGAAGTAATCAATGTGAAAATATTAATGGAATATTATAGACTATTTATTCACAGTGAGTCTTGAAATTCAATGTGCATATCATACCTAATTAAACCAGTAACCAGCTGCTGTTTGACTCATAGTGACCTTATGAAGTATGTCCTAGGTTTTATATCTTTACAGATGAGAAGCAAGTAGCCTCATCTTTCTCCCTTAGAGTGCTATGGCTGAAGCTCTGACCTAGCACTTAGCAGTCCACAACGCTTGCCCTACATTTCCCCTAGGGCGCCCGCTATACTTACCAAGATTCCCAAACCAAATTCACTGCCTGAAGTCAACTGCCAACTGATAGCTACCCTAAGACAGAGTAGAACTGCTCCATTGTGCTTCCAAGGCGATGAGTCTTTATTGGAGCAGAAAGCCTTATCTTTCTCGTAGCATCCCAATTTATAGCCCACTCCGCCTCTCACCAGAGCTTCTATACACTCACCCACACATCTCACATCAGAGTCGTCCCATTACTAGTGCTCAAGCGGCACCTTATCAGACAGATGTGACCCATTGCCATCAAAGGAATTCTGACTCATCGTGATCCTCTGGGATAGAGTAGACATGTTTCTTGTACTATAAATCTTTAAGGGGGCAGATGAGCTTATCTTTACGCCTTTAACAGCCCAATACTGCCAAGTGTGCCCCTAACAATCTTATTTGAAAGAGCAGAATTGACCCCTAGATTTTTCTAGATTCTCTCATTGTCACTGAGCCAGATGGCTCAGTCTTTCTCTCTTGGAACCACTGGATGGGTTCAAATTATTAACGTTTTGAAAAGCAGTTGGACGCTTCACCACGGTGCCATCCAAGTTCTTTTAACCATGGGTGGCAGTGGTTTTGGGAGGTCTGGTGGCACAGTAATTAGGGGTCGGGCTGCAAATGAAGGCTGGTAGTTTAAAACCACAAGTGGCTCTGAAGGAGAGAGGCAGAGGTTTCTACTCCCAACAGCAGCTGTTGTCCCAGAAGCCCACAGGACCAGGACTCCTCCGTCTTATAGGGTCACGATGAGTTGCAATCAATTCAATGGCAGTGAATAGATTTTTATTTTTTTGGTGGCTGGGGGTAGGGGGAGCGGGGGGGGCTTGTTTCTGGATGCCATCAACTTGGTTCCGATTCTGACTCACAGCAACCCTATGAGCAATGGAAAGAAATATTGCCCGGTCCTGTCTCATCCTCACAATAGTTGTCAGCTTTGAGTCTATTGTGGCAGCTGCGGTGTCAATCCCTCTCATCGAGAGTCTTCCTTGTTTCCACTGCCCTTCTCCCTCGCCAAGCACGATGCCCTTTTCCAGGGTCGGATATGATAGCATATCTGAAGTCTGCGAGACAGTCTCACTGTTCTAGCTTTTAATGAGCACTTTGGCCAGACTTCTTCCAAGATAGATTTATTTATTCTTTTGACAACTCTATGGTACTTTCAATATTCTTTACTGGCATCAGAATTAAAGTGTGTCCAGTCTTCTTGGCCTTTCTTAGTCATTGTCCGACTTTCACATGTCGGGAGACGAGTAAAAGAAATGAGGATGAGTTCAAGCTTGTGAATCTCTGAGTTCCTGGCTAAGAAGAGAGGCAATAAGACAAGGAAGGGGGGACGTGTCATTTCCACATTAACAAATTGCTTGCTTGTCCTTTAAAAAAAATCCTTAAGCTTGTATAGATTTTCTCCTTTTGAAGAACACTGTTCTAGATTTCAGGACAGATAGTGTGGTGAGGTGAATTATTTTGTATGGCTCTTCTTTCCATAGTTTGTTGTTTCCCACCAAAAGACCGGGTGGGAGCATGTGAATAAGTTGTAGAGGATGCTGTGTCCGGGATTGGTTGTTTGCAGTTCCGGTGAGTATAGAGGGAGGCCTCTCAGGCAGCAGAGGGAGTATCCACCACCGTCCTGAAAGAAGAGCCTGCAGCTAAGCACATGTGAGATCCATGTGGGAAGCTGCAACCGAGACCTCAGAGGCTACACTGAGACGTCAGCGGCTGTAGTACCAAGGCCATGAAATGAGGGGAACGGATAGGGGGTTTCCCAGCTCGGGATGGAGTAAAGCGGTGTACCTCTGGGCAGGAGACTGCCTTATGGAGTGAGCTGTAGGCTAGTCGGAGGCCAAGGGGCCGAGTGGCTGAGAAACTATAGATCCAAGGGAGACATACCCTCTAGTACAGCTGAGAAGAGGTGTTGTTCGCAAGAGGACTGTATCTTCACAATTTTCTGACCCTGGTGGTGGTCTCTTCAAACTGCTATGTAAAATTTCATTTTCCAAATTTTACAGTGTTGCCTTCCATGGTGTTATTTTAACACGCAAGAAGAAGCCAACAACAACAATAAGCCGACCACGGCTGTGGGCTCATTTCAGTTGTCAGGCATTCACCTGAGCTTTTCTCCTTTAGCCAGGGAATCTTGTTCCAAATTCAAAACAACAACAACAACAAACTCACTGCCATCAAGTCCAGTGCAGCTCATTGTGATCCTACAGTTAAGGCAGAACTGCCCCTGTGGGTTTCCGAAACTGTGACTTTTCATGGGAGTAAAGGAAGCCCTGTCCTTCCATGGCAGAGCAGCTGGTGGTTTTGAACAGCTGACCTTCTTGATGAATAGCCTAACAAAGAATTGCTGTACCACCATGGGCACATTTTTCTCAAACATTGCAGATAAAGGTGCCTGGTGTCTTTAAGAATTTGAGAATGAGCATTTCCTGAATGACTGCAGTGTGACATCATGTGGCAATTACTGCCTCACCTTCTCAAACAAGAACTTGTTTCATGTGAGGAAGAATTTTTCTTCTTCTTAATAAGCAATCATAGTCTTTGGATTGCTAAGTCTTTTATTCCTAGGGACAATGTAATTCTCTCCTGAAAATGGCTTTTTAAGTGTCAAGTAGAGGAAAACTGTCCTGACTCAACTAGGCCAGGCTTTGATTTTAGTTTTTTGGTGATTGTTTGAGGGAGAATGAGCACTTAGAAAACTATGTGTATGAAAACTGGGTTAAAAAAAAGTGGGTTTAAAAAAAAGTGGGTTTTTTTCTCCCATGTGTCACAAAAAATGTTCCAGTTAATTTATCCATTCATTTAAAATTAGAAAACCCATTCTTAGCTCAAATAAGCCTCAGGCCTAAAGTGCCCCATAGGCCACAGGTTGTCTACTCCTGTTCTAGATACAAAATGGAATCCCAGGACAGAAGAGGTTCCCTGGAAAATGAGTATAGGACTTAAAAAAATATTTATTAGGGACAATGTATTTCTGTCCTAAAAATGACTTTTAAGTTATAAGTAGAGGAGAATTGTGATGACCTTTCCTTTAACAGCTAGTTTGGGGCCATCTTTATTCCCAATGTCTACATTTTTTTTACTCCTTGCTTTGATGAAAAACGTTTCTGAAATATTTTCTGCAATTTAACCAATAGAATAAAATGTCTCCAATTTGTTATTTTGGGAGTTTAGAGCTCTGCCAATTGGAGACAACCTCTTGATGTGGAAGAACTTCCGTTTTGAGATATGTGTTTGGCTCAGAATTTCTTCTGCTCCACAATTTTGCCAAGTGTGCTTGCATATACCCAATAGTTAAATCATTTTATTGACATTAAGAAGACTTGGGGCCAATTTATATTTAGGTCAATACTTTAGGCACAAATGGTTAAGCACTTGACTACTAGCAGAGAGGTCATCAATTCAAACCGGTGTTTAGAACTGGTTCAACCATGGCTGACAAAGTTAGGTTTGGTTTGTTTTTTTTTTGGCGGTGGGGGGGGGGGGCATCACTGCTCTCTGGTGGTGGGAGGAGGCCCAGCCTTTGCTCCTGTGGAGCCGCTGCTGGAATTGAACCTCCATCCCAGTGGGCCGCAGTCCCGCGCACAACCACTACGCCACCAGGGCTCAGCCCATGGCTGACAAAGTAACACCAAAATGAATCCAACTTGGGGACAGGGGGCTTGTTTTGTTTGGGGGTGAACCAGAATGAAACAGATGATGGGTGGAAGCCCTACTAGAAACTTACTTTCCATCTTAAGAAACAAGGGCAGTTGGTATGTTGTATAAAAACCCCAACTCCTCATGGACATGAAGTTGATTCTGGTTCAAAGGGACCCTATAGGACAGAGTCAACAGCCCCCCGCCCCCCACTACCACCACCATGAGTATCTGAGGATGTAGATGTTTACAGGCTGGAAGTCTGATCTTTCTTTTTTAAATTATTTATTTATTTATTTTAGTCTGATCTTTTTTTCATGGAGCAGTTGATAGGTTCAAACTGTTGACCTTAGAGTTGCCAGCACAAAACACATAGCATACCCTGCCACCAGGGCTTCTCTGTGTGTTGCACAGCAACCAAATATCTTGACCAACAGAGATTTGTTAACTGGGGCTTGAAGATAGCAGACAGGATGCGAGAATGTGTATCAACTCCACAGCCCTGGCAATCACCCAGCCTCCAGCAGGAGGCTCCCGAAAGGATTGCACTGCCTCTTTCCAAGGCTTTCTTTCCATGGCTTTGGGCTGTCATTTGTCTAATTCCAGTGAGTTCTAGATCACCCACATTTTTAAAATGAGGGTGTGTTTTGTTTTCACTTCCTCAGTCTAGGCAGAGTTCAAAACCATGGTTCAAAGGCACTTCAAAGATGGGCCTGGTAATGGATCTTTTGAGAGGTCACATGACTTGGGAAACCCCAGGGGAGGAATTCAATTTGACAGACTGGGCTACCTGGAATTAACTGGATGCCAACTAACTCCACTTAAAATGGAGCGGGGGGCTGGGGGGACCGGCTAAGATTCATTTAATAATAATAATGTGCAGCATTTTTCATATGCAGATAGTCCCTGGATTGCAATGTGTTCCAGTTATGATAAACTGTACTTATGACCATCTGGTTAGGGTTTTTTTTTGGGGGGGGTATATCTTATCATTAGTAATATGCACCACATACAATGTTGCAGTGCATAATTTGCTGATATTATCATTCTCACATATTCACTCGCAGATGTTCAATTTCATGATTTATGGTTTAAAGCACTGCCGTACATATAGCAGTTTATGAAAGCAGAAAGAAAGAAAACAAAAAGGGAGGTATTCCACTTACATCAGGACTGATTTATGATGGAGTCATTAGAATGGAACGGAAGTCAGGAACTGCTTGCAGCTACGCAAGCATTCAATGAACTCTTAACTCTCAACATTGAAGCCTCAGCAATTACATAAGACCCCAATTGTCAGGTCCTCTACCCATGAAACACAAAACAGTTTTTCCAAATGAATAATACTATCAAATACTTGCATATTGGGGAGAGGTCTTCAGTTAAAGACTCTGCTGTAGTCAAATGAGAATCAGGCGTGTGCTAATTCATCCCAAAGGGAGGAGAGGGGATCTCTGCCCGGCAACCCGGATGGCACTAGTTAGTGCATGATGACAGACTCCTGGGGCATATGAATGTCCCTGCTTCTTCATTCCTAACTTATGAAATTTTAATTTGTTTCCTATTATTTAATAGGTAAGTTCATTCTAGAATCATACCATCTGGAAGAAGTAAGACGCTAAATATTTGCAAGTCTTTAATCTGACATTGTCTTTTAGCAAATTTTCTTCCTCTTCATAATACCGTGAATTTCTTTCTGATGTCTTCTCTCTTTTTACCCCTTGTATGCATGTCTCTTTCCATTAACCAGTCCTCCCCAAATCATCTTTCTCCTGAATCCAATATAAAGTTGCTTGGTTTTAATTCTGCATGTGCTTAACACCTAATAAGTGTACCATAAATATTTGTTCAATAAAGAAAAGATGTGAGGGAAACTGGCTGCTCTTTTCTGTTTCATGTGTTTTCTAAGATATTTCACCGATGATTGTACAGACGATAGACACTGGGAGTAGAAGCAATTCCCCCCAATCATCTAGTCATCAAATGGCACATTGCTCTGGCCATGTCTGCTGCACAAGATCTCTGTAAGGTGTTGAAGAGCAAAGATGTCACTTTGAAGCCTAAGATGTGCCTGACTCAGGCCATCATATTTTCAGTTGCTTCACAGGCCTGTGGAAGTTGGAGATTGAATAAGGAAGACAGAAGAAGAGTTGACACATCTGAATTATGGTGTGAGGGAAGAATATGAACTAACAGAACGACAAACAAATCAGTCTTGGAAGAACTACAGCCAAACTGCGCTTTGGACTGATTTGTCTTGATTGCAAGACATCATTTCATGTACCTTAGACATGTTCTCAGGAGAGTGTAGTCCCTGATGAAAGGCATCATGCTTGAGGAAATGGGGGGGATGGAGGGGGGTTGGAGGGTGGGAAGAAAGCCCCCTTGTAGGGAACAGAAAGATTTCTCCCAAGTTGTCTCCCCCAAATATATGTCCAACTTAAGTTGTTTACTACACTTGGCATATGACTACACATTTGGAGGTCAACCGAAATAGGTCAGGAACTATTCTCCCTAAGGGTTATCAGCCATCTAGAGAAATCAGGCTGTATAGCTTGTTGCACCCTAAATAGGGCCCATTCCTTTCTGATAAGGATAATAGCAGACTACTTCCTTATAGGAGAGACAGGGAGGTCAAGTTCACCCAAGAATGATCAAGCTTAGACTGCCATACTGAGTCTAAGGTCCGCCTTTCTTATTACACACATACCCCTAATCCATTCCTTTCCTATACCATATGTGCCCCTAAATCATCCCTCATTACTGCATAACCTATAAGATAACCCCTTCCTGTGGCATGTGTCTTTACCTGTAATTAGAGACCTTATATGTCTCCAAAAGATATATAAGTCTTGGTCAGAATAAAGGAGTTTCTCTTGGCTACATCTCCTCCCCCAACTATTATCTCTCTACCCCATGTCCTCAGAGGACAGATATTTTAAAAATAATATTGTTAGACGTGTAGTTTTCATACATTGTTTTGTGGTTTCAACTACAAAAAAAAAAAAAACCACCTCACTGAAAGCAAGTCAATTCTGACTCATGGTGACCCCATTTGACAAAGTAGAAGTGTCCTTGTGGATTTCTGAGATTGTAAATCCTAACGGAAGTCGGCGCTCTCATCAGTGCTCCCTTAGGGCATTTTGTAGTTGCTGACCTTGTAGTTAGCAGTCCAAGGCCTAATACTGTATGGCCCATGGCTTCAAGTTTAGTCTAGGTTGATCCCCTCCACCCCAATATGTTTGGATCATATTTATTTATTTATTCTTTATTTGGAGCCCGATTGTATTTTCCCTCCACTGACTTTGCACCTAGGTCTTCTTTACCCAGACAAACACTTTTAGGCATGTGTGACACTTTTGTGCCTCTCTATTAAGGGTTCTCCATTCTGATTCTAGTCCACCTCGTCTCCCCATCTTTCTCTCCTTGGGATCTGGTTGGCCAAAACATCCCCAGAAGGATTCTGGAACTCCAATGCAAGGCTAAAGAACCATTTCTTCATTGGCTGTTTGTTCCAAGTTGCTGACTTCACTCACTGTAGACATTTGGATGGGGAAGTTCCTGATCAAGAAAAGTGCCTCTTCCTGATTCTGAGAAGTTTGAACCTGACAGGTGTCAGAGGTAAGTGACCTTTAAAGAAAATATTAGCTGAGAACAAAAGCACTAGATGGTTTCTAAATGAGCCAGAGCTACTCATCCAGCTGCCCTTGAGCAATAAAAAGGGAAAAGTCAGTGTATTACGCACTGGGTCAGTGATAAAAGGCATGGAAAAAAAGTAATCTCTCCAAGTTAGACAATGCTGGTATTGGCAGTCCTTGAATGCTATTAAAAAAAAAACCCACATACTTCTTTTTGAGAAATGCTTAATGGGGCACAATTAGGCAGTCTGTAAAATTGAATGACCTTTAAATTGCTGTAATCTCACGAGGGAAACCTTTCACACACAGCATTTAGTGTTGAAAGAACATTCACATGAAAATATTGTCACTAGCTTGTCTGGTGTCTTGGCCCCCTTTGGACTTGTTCATTGCCAGAGAAAAGCTAAACTCACCAGAGATACCTACCTCAAACATGTCAGACGACCAGAAGCCACCACATAAGTATAATCCAAGCAAAGTTGCTGATAGGCAGCACGGAGAGAAAGCAAGATGGGTGAGGCCTCAGACAGTGAAAGAGGGAACATTTGAACCAACTGCCTTTGCTTTATTTGAAGAAAGCCTTTTACATTGCAATGCTTTCTCTTTCCATGTCCCCTGCTTTTGTCTTTGTCAAGCATATGTATATGTTCAGGAAACCAGCATGGATGCTATAGAAGAAACATACAGTGAGCATCGTGACTTTAGGGATTAGCTCTGCCTCCTGAGGACCATTTTCCCTCAATCTGTACTTTGAAAAACAAAGCTACCTACAAGAAAGATAGGCCAATAATGACGCCCATACATAGAAGGTGAGAAGGAGCACAAGTGAACCCTGGTAGCAAAATAGGTAGGGGCTTGTCTGCTAAGAAAAGGCTGGGCATTTGAACCCTTCGCCTAGAGAGAGAGAGAGAGAGAGAGAGAGAGAGAGAGAGAGAGAGAGAGCTGGAGATCTGTTTTAATGCAGATTTCAGGTAGAAAATCCCATAGGACAGTTCCACCCCTACAGCAATGGTTGCTTCTCAACCAGTAGGTCGCAACCCCTTTGGAGGTCAAATGACCCTTTCACAGGGGTCACCCAGTTTGTAACAGTAGAAAAATTACAGTAATGAAGTAGCAACAAAAATAATTTTGTGGTTGGGGTCACCACAACTTGAGGTACTGTATTAAAGGGTTGCGGCATTAGGAAGGTCGAGAACCGCTGCCCTAGAGTCACTATGAGTTCATATTTACTGGATAGCACAATGCTTGTATGTCGTGTGTATATGTGTGTGCATGTATGCACATATACATATATATGTGTGTATATATACACTTGGAACTCTGGTGGTGCATATGGAGTAGTTTTCAGTCCTAAATTTAAAAAGACATAGAAAAAAGAAAAGAAAGAAAAGGCATTACAAAGATAGAAAGATAGGGCTGAGCCCCAGTGGCGTAAGTGGTTGAGTCCGGGACTGCAGTCCGCGGGCTTGGAGGTTGAAATCCAGCAGCTGCTCTCAGGAGCAGCACTGGGTAGCGCCCACGGCCACCAGAGGTCAGTGATGCCCAAAAAACAAAACAAAAGAAAAATAAAATAAATGAAAACATAGAAAGATAGATGATAGATAAACACCGTACTTTTACCTGATTCCAACTCATATTGAGTGTAGGGTTTCCTAGGCTGCAAATTTTTATGGGAACAGCTGTCTTCGACTTTCTCCTGTGGAAGAGCAGGTAGGTTTGAACCACTGATCTTGCAATTAGCAGTACAATGCCACCAGGAATATATGTGTGTATGTATGTATATATATATATATATATATATATATATACACACACACAGAGAGAGAGAGAGAGGTGGAATCTATCCAGCTATGATCGTCACACTTCCTACTTTAAGCGTCATACTTTCACACTAAATACTTGAGCATGCATCACCTAAAACCAGGAGTCTTGTATATACCCACAATATTATCCTAAGAATTAGGCCATGACACACTAGTATCAGCTAAAATACAGAGCACGTTTACATTTCTCCCATTGCTCCAGGGATTTCCTTTAGGCTATGTGTTTGTAGTCTTGGTTTGGGACCAAGGATTACAATTAAGCAGTAAACCTTGGGCTGTGAGACTTGGAGTTTGAAGAGACTGCTTTGTTTTTCTGGGTCTTTGATAGACTATGGTACTCTCACTTTTCTATAACTATTAGTGGGAAGTATCAGAGTTTTCCTTCTCTGACAGGTTTCTGCTCAAAAGTTCAACCTTTCACAGGTTTTACTGTCTTTGGTTATGCTTCCTTAGTATCTTTTCATCTGGAATAGTCCAGTGGGATTGTGTTAGTCTGGGTAGGCTAGAGGAACAAATTTCATTGACATGCATATAGATATAAGGAAAAGGTTTATACACAAGAGGAACAGGACATTCAGCCCAGTCCAGTTCGAAGTCATAAGTCCGATATTAACCCATATGCCTGAAATCAATCTGTAAAGTCTCCTTCCGACTCACGAAGTCACAGGTCAGTGGGTGCAGAATCCTGGCACTGGCAGGGGTGTCCACATGTGTCCTCACTTCCAGGGCTCAGGGTCCATCAGCAGCAGAAGCAACTCATCGCTGGTAGAGGTCTCCATGTGGCCGCCCCAGCTTCAGAGGTCTGGCTCCATCAGGGCAAAGCTGTGTGGTCTCTCCGCCGGCTCCTCCAGCTTCTCGGACGCTGCCATCTTGTCTTGTCCGTGATTCATCGTCTCTGAGACTAACTCCCAACAACTGGGGGAAGATAGCTTCTCATCTTCATGAGGGAAATATCGCGAGATTTCCCAGAAGTCTCAGGAGAAAGCCATGCCCACATAGAGGCCTCTTTGGCTACTCAATGGCTATCTCCAGATGAACAGGCTAGACTCCACCCCTACATCTCAATCATAAAATTAACATAAGCACACGACTGCCACAGGGATTTCTTTGTGCTGCTCTTCTCTTTATTGTGTACCTCTTCTGGCACAATCATATCAAAGAACCCAAGCTAGTTACCATGGGGGATGCCTCGCACAACCTGGATTTGTCCACGTTTTTTTTT
>PVJH01044421.1:0-13013 GCA_004026705.1 Nesogale talazaci | reverse complement strand
CAATAGCAAAGCACAAATTGAAATATCTACAAAACTGCAGAATATTATGACAAGGAAGCAAGAGTGACCTCAACACATGGAAGAACATCCCATTCTCCTGGAAGAAAAGACTCAATACAGTAAATATGTCAGTTATTTGCAAAGTACTATATAATTTTAATGCTATCCCGACTCAAATGCCATCATTTTTCTTCAAAGAATTGGAGAAACTTGATTACCAAGTTCACACGGAGAGGGAAGAAGTCCAGCATTAACACAGGACTCAAGAAGAAGAACAGAGAGGGAGAGCTTGCTTTACCTGCCTTCATCACTGTGTTAGTCCGGGTAGACTAGAGGAACAAATTTCAGAGACATGCATATAGGTAAAAGGAAAAGGTTTATATACAAAAGGAATCTGACACTAAGAAGGCATCCCAATCCAGTCCAGTACAAAGTCATAAGTCTGATATTAACCCATATGCCTGAAATCAGTCTGCAAAGTCTCCCTCTGACTCACGAAATCACAGATCAGTGGGTGCAGAATTCTGGCATTGGCAGGAGTCTCCCCATGGCTCCTCACTTCCAGGGTTCAGGGTCCATCAACAGCATGCCGCTCCAGTTTCAGAAGTCTGGGTCCATCAAGGCAAAGCCATGTGGTTTCTCTGCTGGCTCCTCCGGCTCCTCAGACGCTGCCATCTTGTCTTTTCCGTGACTAATTGCCTCTGAGACTAACTCCCAACAACTGGGGAAGATATCTTCTCATCTTCACATGGGAAATATCACGAGATTTCCCAGAAGCCTCAGGAGAAAGCCATGCCCACATAGAGGCCTCATTGTCTACTCAATGGCTATCTCCAGATTAACAGGCTAGACTGCACCCCTACATCTCAATCATAAAATTAACATAAGCACATGACTGCCACAATCACCTATTATTACACAGCCACAGTGGTCAACACAGTATGACATTGCTATAATGACAGATACTTAGACTAAGGGAGAGTAACTGAAAACCCAGAAATGAAATCATTAGCACAGAGACACCCTAACTTGGATAAAGTCCCTCAAAATATCAAGTGGGAAGTTGACACCCACTTCAACAAATGGTACTGCAAAAACGATATTTACCTGCAAGAAATGAAGACAGACCTTTACCTGATTCCATGTACAAGAATAAGCTCAAGGGGGATCGCAGACATTGAGGTAAAACCTCAAACTATCATGATAATCAAAGAGGGCCTTGGGTCAAACCTGACAACTAGAGCACACAGAATACCTGAGTCATCAGAAATAGGGAAGGACACAAATGCAGAAGAGGCTCAAATTGACTAGTGGGCGCATACTGAAGATAATACACCTGTGTACATCAAAAGAATTCACCAAGAAAGTAATAAGAGAGCCCACAGCCTGGGAAAATACCTTTAGCATTGACACACCAGACAAAGGTCTTATTACTAAAATCTGTAGTACACTGTTAGCTTCCCCAAACTGTTAATTGCCTGCTGAGGAGGTGGACAAAGGACCTGAACAGAAGTTTCACAAGGGCAGAAATCTGAATGGCCAAAAACATATGAGATAATGTTCCCAATCATTAGCTCTAAGAGAAATGCAACTTAAAATACCTATAAAATACCATCTAACACCATCAAAGATAGCCCCATTCAAAAATTCAGAAAGTAACAAGTGTTGCAAGGGCTGTGGTGAGATCCACATCCGGTGGACCTATAGGTAGAGGCAACCACAATGGAAATCAATTTGGCGATTCCTAAAGCAAGTGGAAATGGAACTACCATATGCCCCAGCAATCCCCCTCCTGGTCATATACCTAGAAGAAGTAAAACACAGACCACAACCACATACCCGTGTTCAACACAGTGCAGTTCACAATCACAAAGAATTGGAAATAGCCTAAGTTTCCATCAACTGATGAATAGATTAAAAAAAGCTATTATAGTACTCCCGACCTAAAAGGGGGCATGCTGAATCCCTAAAACACAATGCTAAATGCATCCAGCACATCGATGCAGGGGAAGGAGTTGGAGGAAATTATGCTAAGTGCTGGTTTAATGTCCAGAAAGCCCTGCTAAATGGCTTGCCAGAGAAGATGGGCACAAAATCGACTCCGTTTCTGTTGCACTGATCGCCAGAGCCTGGCGCCAGAATGCAGCTTGCTGAAACTGTGCAGGGTCTGAATGCTCTCTGTCTCGCTCACCTTACAAGAAAGAGGGGAGCAACCCTAGGTTTAAGGTTATTTTAGTGGGCTAATGATGTCATGTGTTCAAAGCGTTTGGTCGCCGATTGACAGGTGTGGATGGAAACCCCCCAGCAGGTGCTGGCTGGTAGGTTGCGGAGCAGTGGGAAGGGGCTAGACCAGGGGGCAAGGCGAGGTTCCTGCTAGCCCCAAAGCCGGCCACCTAGGCAGTTTCGTGGCGAGCTCTAGTGCCTCCTGTGGGCGGCCCAGGCTAGAATGCAGAGGAAGGTACTGACACCCAGCGATCCATAGAGGCATGGAAAAGAGAGTCGTTTCAACGGGTGACCTGGGCATGCAGTGGCGAAGAGTTCACCTAGGATCCCCCAGGCAGCCGCTCTGGAAAAAGAAAGGGTGTTCCATTCCTGGAATGAGTGGAAGTCTCAGGGAGGTGGAGGGCGTTGCTGTGAGTCGGCACTGACTCAGAAGGTGTGCAAAGGAAAGTGTAGAGTGGAAGGAGAACCAGACAGCTTTAGGCATTGAAGAGCAGCAGCAGAGGAGGAGAGGGGACCTGGAAGCGAGCGGTGTGAAAGGAGTGCTGTGGAGACTGAGTGGGTGGCTACTCAGAGCAGCCTCACACAGTCTCACACACCACTCTGGGGACCAGAGGACTCCTGCTGGGCCTGGCGCTCAAGCCTCCCCCAGCCCGCAAGCTGGCATCTCAGAAGTCCTCATCACCTGTCAGGACTCACTGCCTGCACTTGATCAAGGCCCCTGTTGGATTTAAAATCATGAGCCCCAGGGTCGGGTCGCTGGTCGAGTACTGGCAGTGAACTGAAACCCTGGAAGATGAAATCGACTGCAGGACCCAGTCAGTCGCAAACGTCTCCAGGGCAATGCTTGGAGGGAAAGGCTATGGAAGAGACTTGACTAGCAAAATGCCCGCCCCAGGAGAAAGGCAGGGCCACTGGGTGGACTGCAATTCCACTCGCAGCCACTCGAGAGCAACAGGATGTGGTGCCCTGGCTCAGTCCGGGGATCCAGGGATTTAGTCTGGTTCACTTTGTCAAGGGGGTAGACCCAGGTGTAACGTTCCTTGACAGGGCTAAGGCAGTCCTTTGGTTCAAGTGTTTGGTAACTGACAGGTGCGTGGATGGAACTTCCAAGAGGTGGTAGGGAATTGGGGAACAGATGGGTGGGGGTCAGGCAAGTGGTTTGTTCTCCTAAAGTTGACCACCCAGGCAGCCTTGTGGGGAGCTCAGGTCCAACCTGGTGGGCTACCTGAGGCTGGAATGAAACCGGAGGTAAATGCACCTGAGAACCTACGTGGTCCTGAACTGGAGCCTGTGTAGTGTGGTCCATAAGTGTTTGGCAGGCCTCACATGGTCAACGTGTCTGAACCCCCAGGAGCTGCTCAGACACAAGAGTCGGCTTCCTAGTCCTGTGACGAGAGGCAGTCTCTGAAAGACGGAGGGGTCATGTGGAGTCAGCAGGGACTCAAGGTTAGGGCGCAGGATGGAGTGCCTAAAAGCCAGACAAAGGAGAGTCTGGACCTGTTCCAAAGCAGAAGACCAAGTGCCTGAAGACCAAGAAGGGAGGGGTACAGGAAGAGGTGGAGTGGGAATGAAGAGGGTGAGTCCTTAGTCCTCCCTATGAGCCCACTGAAAGAACCAAATGCCCCCGTGCAGCACAGGCGCTCAACGCTGACTCAGCTTTTGTCCCAGCCCCTCGAGCTGCCTTCTAGGACGCCCTCGTCTCCCAGCAGGGCTCCTGGTCTACACCTGGCACAGGGCGCCTATTGGATTTGAAGTCCAGAAAATCCTGATTATCTGCTAGCCAGAGCAGAAGTCGACAAAACAGGATGCGATGAAATTTCCCTCTGAGGCACAGTAGAGCACCAGGACACACCCCATCCCCCTGCGCAGGGTTTGATTCGTGTGCTCTTGTCTGCAGTCTGTGTCATAGCAACATGAAATGATGTGTGACAAGATTAAAGAGATCATTTGGTCAAAGCCTTAGTTGGCGAAATGACAGGTACATGGATGGAAACTCCCCAAAGCTATAGGTGCGAGTAACTGTGTGTGCTCACACGAGTGTGCTTATGGGAGCCAACGTGTGCCATAATAGCACCCAGGGGAGGGGACTCGGCTAGCAGTGGGGGTTGTTGTGGCAGGATGTAACCGAGTTCACTGCCCACTTTCCGGTTGTGCTCTGTGGAACTGAGTAGACACAGGTAAATATTCCAGCAGTTCCTCGATGAGTGAAAATTATTGTTTATCTATCATTACCTATGTCGACAGGGAGGTGGAGAGGGGATGGCTAATGTAGTTAATCCTTGCCTTCCTTTACTTGTTGAGCCAATGCTATTTTCGGAGCCATTTCCAATGAGTTGACTTCTGGGGTGGTGATTCACTCTGTAATGGGCTCTGAATTTAGCCTGTTGGATGTTGTTTGTCCTCCCACACTTCGTTGACAGGATTTTTTTGGTAGAGCTTGATTTCTATAAACACATTCTTTGAGTTTTTCCTTCTCTGTCATCTTGACAGATAGTTTGCACCAGAAGAGTCGTCTTGGGTTTGCATCATTCCACTCTCCTCTATTCTTCATGGTGCCGGCTGAAGGCGTGAACATATTCTTATTTGAGTTTATTCATATCCGTTTACATGTGACTGCCTCTTTCCCCTTTGATGCTCCTTTTCTACAAAGTTATTTTATGCCTTAGCAAATTCTGTCTGGGATTCAGTCTAGCTGTTGTCTTCTCTGCATCTGAATGGTTGCCTGTTTTCATTAAAATTAAGCTGGGTAAATTTCCCTCTAGGAATTCCCTCACTATTTTTTGCTGTTTATTTCTTCATCTTATCTTGTTCTGGTAATCCATTTATTCTAGTGTTGTTTTTATTCAAAGCACCAGACATTGTTCTCAGGTTTTCTTCAGCTTCTCTGACTGTCTTGTTCAACTGTCTTTCCTGGTTGTTGAATTCTACCCGAGGATCCTAGAAATCACTGGCATGCTTCTCTGAGTCTGCTGGTAGTCTGTTAACTGAGACATTGAGACAGAGCCGCAGAAAGGAGATGAGGCCAGTTGTGGAAGAAAGGTAAAGATATAGGCTTCATTGGATGGTAGGGAAGGAGATTTGGGAAGGGAGAGGGCAGCAGCGAAAGGGACAGGGACATTTTAAGCTCCTGGGTAGGTCTTGAGGACCGAGAATTGGGCCAGGGAAGACACACCAGGCAATGAGGCAGTGGGAAATATATAGGGGTTGCACTAAGGACGTATGTACTGATATGGGGGATGAGGCTTACTGATATTGCACTTGCAGGGTTTGAGTCAGGATATGATTGTGAGCATATTTTGTTTTCCATAGATCCACCTTGATTAGCTCTGTGAAGGGACTGTGATCTTTGGTGAGATAAGACCTGTGAAAAGCCAGAGGCAGGGGTTACAAAGTTTAGCAAGTTGTTCATCTCCTTCTTGTGAAGCTAGTGCAAGGGGGGTGCAAGAGGCTGCCTGGTTCGGGATGCTGCCTGGTCCAGGGGCTGCCTGGTTTCAAGCTGGTCCAAATATTAACTTGTTATTTGCTTTTGGTACCTCATCCCTCAACTCTTGGAGTTCCTGTGGTGCGTAGCGTTTAACTTCTCTGTTATTTCATCCTTTTACAATGTTGCATTGCTTTTCTCTCATATGACGCCAAGCAGCATTTTGAAGATTTATTTCTGTGGTAGATCAACTTCAGCTTCTTCCATACATATATTAGTTCAGGAATTTCTCTGAAAATGAGTTTTGTTTCTCCTGTTTTTTTTGATGAAGTTTCTGTGGCTCATTTCTAATTTCTTGTCATGTAAGAGAAGCTTGGTGCCATATTCTGGGTTGTCAAAGAGCCCTAGCCCCCGTCTTTGTGAGGTTGGTAGGAATGCTTCTGCGTGCTGCCTGTAGTCAATTGCCCTGGCCGGGGGTAGGGGGGTGAGGTTCTAGCTATTGTTTTATTCCACGGGAATTTCTCTCCCATGGTAGCCAATAAGGGTTGCATTGTTGTGAAGGGGTGTTGGGTAGTCCTCTCAAGCTTCAGACATAGCAGTCAGGCTGCATTCTGTTTGATCAGGATTTGGTCTGACATATAAGTCTGTTTGTGCTTGGCAGATTGACTACACTGGTGCTGGCCACAGTCTGAATATGACTGTTGGTCCAGGTTTTATACCATGAGATGTGTGTGGGGGAGAGGAGGGCAGTAGGTCCATCCACAGCTAAAGGTGCTGTGTGTGTGTGTGTGTCCCAATCTTGAAAACCCTTTGTATGAATGAAGGAGCACTGGACACAATGTGGTATGTGGTATGTGGGGTATGTGGACACAATGTGGTATGAATGAAGGAGCACTGGACACAATGTGGTATGTGGGGGAGAATTTTGGCGGTGGAAGTGGAAACTGCTAGTGGGAGGCAGATTGGGTTGGGTTTGGCAGGTAAAGTTGTGCACAGACTCCCTTCAGGGGTTTAGAGAGCAGCTCACAGCTTGGAGTACAAAGACTGGGTTACTGGTGGGCGACTACTGAGTGGTAGTCATGGTGGGAGCTGTAGTTGTATGGGCATTTTGAGCTTGAGCAAGACTTGAGCCCAACAGCAGGTCCCCGGGAACCCACCATTTGTGTAAGAGAGGGCATGAAAGTCAGCCCTCAATTTGGGGGAGTACTCTGGGCTGTTGTGGCGATTAACCAACAGGCTTGTATCCCCCATTGGGACTCCTGAGCTCCCATCTCACCTGTCTCCATGGAGCTTCCAGCTCACACTGCCTACCTGGCTGCCATCTTGCCAGAGGTCCCCAGAAATGTTTTTCAAGTTTATTTATATGGATGGCTCACAATATTGCTTTTGTGTTTGCCATTACCTCTTCTTATGTCGTAAAATTGCTTTTCTTTCATATGCTTCTATCTTTCTTCCTTTCCGTATGTTGAATGATGTCCAACAGATATGATGTCAATCGATATTTCATTTCTTTTGAATGGAGAAAACTACTTGTGCGCTTGAGTTTTTATGTAGTGCTGTCATTGGCAGTTGTCTTCCACGTCACACCCATTTCTGTGGCATGTTTTCCGAGCAGGAAACAAAAATTCAGTGCTACATGCTGTTTTCTTATATTATCAGTCATTTCTGAAAGTAAGGTTTGCATGACACTACTTTTTCAAAAATAATCACCGTCAAGAGATTACCTCCCAGGTGATGCCACTGGGTGCAATAACTGAGAGCAAGTTACCTGATGCTCACCTAGAATAAAAAATGTGTACTTTGGAAACTTTGTTCCCTTTTGTTGTTGTTGTTTATCCTCTTCTATATCATGATGATCTATAGTTCAAACATATCGGGAGGAATTGTACCATTGCGACCACAGTTTCCAAGCATTCTTTTTCTTCCTGGACTCCTTGACATCTTTTTCCCTTTTGCCACAATTCCCTCTCATCATTCATATACTCACCCTCACGCCCCAAATCCTGTCCCTAAAACTTCATCAGTTATGGGTTTCCTTAATTGAACCACAGAAAAACATGTATCACAACCTCACGAGGGTGACCCGCAATGATAGAACAACCCTGAGATACACTCTTACATAAACCAGCTCAAAACAAAATGCAAAAAGTGCTGAAAACTAGATCAGGTCGAGCATGCATCAGAGGCTGATTAATTGACAAAGTTTTAACTGTTCAGGTCACATTTATGTCTTTGATCTTCCATACTCATAACTCCAGTGAACTCTGCTTAGTGGCCACTTTCCTGCCATCCCTCAGTTGTGGACAGAGAACGTTCACCAGAGACCTATTTGTTGTGTAGCTCCCACAAATGAACCCTGGGCTCCCACTGACATCCATAGTCTTCTGCAGACTGGATACTAAGAGGTTAGGCTCTGTTTGGATGACTGACAATATGGGGACATGAATGCCCTTTCAGTTTCAGATTATATGATCTCCAGTCTTTCGGTGACTGATGATGCTGTGTTTCTTCCAGGTAGACTTAGTTCATCTCATGAAGATGGCTTCTTGTTTGGAGACAAGTTTTTAAGAGACCTAAGCCATTGTATCTGAATTCGCGCACTGTTTTTTTCCCTAAACTTTGCAATGGCATCCATATCTTCTCTATCCCCCTGCTGAGAATGAATATCGACAGTGCCATAGTGGATGAGAGAGTTGGAGCTCAAGTGGGAGCTAGGCCATAGTGAGCCCCAAACTCATTCGAGGACGTGGAAGTTACATAATCTTCTGTCAATTTGAGGTTGACTAGCGAAGGGTGGGTTATCAGTCAATCGGGTCACAACTGCATGACCTCATTTGGAGGCACTAAGGACAGAAACGGTTTTATGGAGAAGTGACACTTGCTCAGACACGATGAGACATTGTGACAGATGAACTACATGGAGACAGGCTGATGGCAGCCAGAGCCCGGGAACTGGAGAAGCCATCTGGAGACCGCTGCCAGTGCTGAGATACTTACACTGCCACTGGATCCCAAAGACTTCATACCCACTGACCTGGTATCTTCCTGCACTTGGCTTCAGTGCTGCGTGTGTCTGAAGAGGATTTTATGGATTGGTGTCAGAGGGGCAAATATCTGATCTGTGGACTTGATCTGAACTGTGCTGGGATGCTTTCTGAATAGACAATTGCTCTTTTATATACACTTTTTCTTGAAAACATATGTATGTCTCTGAATTTCTTTCTCTAGTCTACCTGGACTAATGTCCCAGCCTGCGGGTCCGTAATTCGCAATTCCTGGAAGGAGAAGCGGGAATTGGGGGCACAGGAGACGCGAGAAATGGAGACAAGACAGGATTCTGATCAAGTCTCGTTTATTGGAGCAAAACTTAGGGTAAATATAGTCAATGTCAAGAGTAAAAGTCACAGCTCATGCTAATGAGGTAAAGTCAACAGGGGGCCAATCTTAGATGAGTGCCAAATATGATGCGGAAAAGGGGCTGTAGTCCTCAAAGACATCCGTATGCTAATAAGGGTATACAGGAGTGAAGCGGGCAAGTTATAGCAACCAATCACAAAGCTGCAAGTCAAGACAAGCAAAAATGCCTTATCTATAAGCCTAGGTAATTAGCATGTTAACAAGTGAAGGTCAGTACATCTGAAAGTCAGGCTTCAAAAGGCAGGGCTGTTTACTGTTATAAAGATAATAGACTACTAAGCTCAGGCAACAAACAGTAACAGAGTTCAGACTAGTGACTGTAGCAACGTCAAGCATGTCCGGGCTGGATGGCTCCTGACAGACTAACACATTGGATCTGTGTCCTTTATCTATTTGTTTGTTTCTCATCTGCTGTTCAAAATCTCCTTGTTAATTTACGGTAGAAAGTGTTATTGATCATGCTTCTGTCGCAAAAGTATCTTCTGTTGATATTGTCTCTGGTGAGCTCCTGGTACTAATTTTTTTAAAGTCCTGTTGATGCAGGAGCATTGGTACAGTGTAGATTAATTCCGTATCACAGGACCCGAATTATTCACTTGTATGGAATCAATCTTTTTGTGACTGGGTGCTATTTATACAAAAAAGCGTTAATTCTCAAGGAGATTTACAAAAGCAATCACTGAGAATGTCACATGCAGGTTTTCCAGAAAATACATATTTCTATAAAGCATATCAGGCATGGATTTAGCACAACCATGTTTGTTTGCTTACTGACAGCTCAATAATCTTGATACAACTGGTTCTATATACTCAGACACCATGTATTTTCTGACAAAAGTCCTCATGATACAAGTGTGTCTAAGGTAGAGTCCAATTCACATAATAGAATTTGTGCACTGGATCTCACAGCTTCTGGGGCATGCCCTGCACTTTGAATATCCTGTATTCAGTCTTCCAGGGCATCCAGAATGGGTTCTCAGGATGTACCCAGATGTCTGGATCCATATAGCCCATTCGGTGCTTAACATCAGGGACACTCACCGCCCTTATGACAATAATATCTCAACAGTCTTCATCTGCCATCTGGTTTTAATGAACAATTGGATTCTTAAATCCAATGGATAATATAATATCAATACACTGATTTGCTTGGGAAACATCTGAAGCGTGATGCTATGTTAGATTTTAAACTATGTCATCCCATCTATTTAACCTGTGTGTGCAGTGAAAAGACATTTAAGGAAGAGGAGACTATACCACCGAAGAAAAGATTTTCTATTGTATCTATATGAACTTAATTGATTGGTGTAGAAAGGAGTAGAACTAGAAAGTACATGACTTTGAAATCATGTATGAAGCAAACTCCCAATCTCACTGCCATCAAGTCTCCTTATGACTCAGCTATGCTGTAGGACAGGGTAGAACTGTCTCTATGTATTTCTGAGTATAGCTTTTAATGGGAGGACACATCACATACAGTCCCATTCAGATCTGAGCCCTTTTGCTTACTCATAGGATTTTAGGTAAATACTTCATATTTCTGTGTCCCATTTCCTTCACATGGTAGACACGGGAGCTCTTTGCCCAGGATTTCCATTTCTATATTCTTCTAAGTACGTGATAAATATGCACTTGTGAACCCACTTTCTTGGGACAGGTCTGTGTGTGTGACTGGTCCTGGGCAATGTCTCTTGGATGGCACCTGCTGTTTCTAGAATACAATGCATGTGTGTTAGTTGGAGACCTGTTTCTCCTTCTCTTGCACAGTGAATGGCAATTTTCAATATGGTGGGGGCTCTTCCGCCTGTTTGGGTCACCGAGTTCTTCCCATGTTCAAAGACAGACTGCAGTATCCACCATTCCATTAGCTATAGGAATGTGCCTTCCAATTCCACAGCATAGCACTGTCAGTATTGTGTCTTTGATAGAATCTATAAATTAAAATAACACCTTCTCAAGATGCCTTGACTGGTAAATGCGACAGGTAATTCATATGATGATTACATTTACTTTGAGGTATCACAGTGCTTACCGTGTACTCCACTAAAAAGAAAAAAAACTCCTGCCATGGAGATTCTGATTCATAGCAAGCATCTTCTATAGGACAGCATAAAATTACTCACTGCAGTCTCTAAGCCTGCAGTCCTTACAAAGCGCACTGCCACATCTTTTTCCAATGGATGGGCTGGTGTGTTCCATGAAACCACCATTCAGTTCACCGCCAAACATTCAACCACAGATACCAGTTGTCTTCTGACATATACTGGAAACTCAAAATTGCTACCAGAGTTGTTCAATGATAATCACCTGTGCTTCCTTAAGTAAGTGTGAAATAGTCTGGTAGAATGAGAAGCATTAATTCTCTGTACCAAGGAGGGGACATGGTCTATTCTTTCCAAAGTGGTTGTCATGAGCTTCCATCAAGTTCAGTCTTTCAATAATGAGTACTTACTTCTTCTTGTAGACAACAGCTCAAAATGACTTGCATATATACACTTATTTTTAATAAGTGTATTATTTTAGACTCTCATGATTGTGAAGATGTAAATGGAGGATATATGAGAATTAAAGGGTGACATATTAAAGTGGATGACAGAATGATTAATGGAATGATAAAAAATGAGTTAAGGAGCATGAAGTAAATTTTAATGGCAAAAGAGTTCATAATTTTTAGTAAACATGTATTCAATTGTTAGTAAACAAAAGCATGAGGTTGTGGAGATACAATTGGTACAATCTATTTTTTTAAAATTTTATTGGGGGTTCTTACAGCTACTACAACATTCAGTACATCATTTTTATCAAGCACATTTGCACATATGTTTCCACATACATTTCCCAACATTTTCCACATGAGCCCTTGATACAAGCTCCTTTAAAAAAAAACTTCCCCTTTCCCCTCCCCCTTTTTTTAATGAATCATTTTATTGGGGGACCCATACAACTCCCATCACAATCCCTAACAGCATCAGTTGTATGCAGGCCCCTTTTACACATCCATTGCCATCATCACTCTCAAAACATTCTTCCTCCCTCCAGGCCCCCATTATCAGCACCCTATATTACCTTTCCTCCACCTCTTCCCCTTGAACGCTTAGTAATTTACAAATTATTTTTTCATCCTGTACACTGTACAATGTGTCCCAACACTCACTTCCCTGTTGTCCATGCCCCAGAGAGGAGGCTACATGTAGATCCCTGAAGTTGGTTCTCCATTTCTATTCCTCCATCCCTCCATCCTCCTGGTATTACCACTCCTATTACTAGTCGTGATGGATCATCTATTCTAAGTTTCCCATGTTTCCAACTTCACTGTACATCTCCTGGTCTAGCTGGATGTATGTGGTAGAATTTGGGGTCATGATAGTGGGTGGGAGGCAGCATGAGAACTAGAGGAAGGTTGCATATTTCATAGCTCCTACCCTGTATCTTGCCTGGCTCATCTCCTCCTTGTAAACCCTCTGCAAAAGGATGTCACCTCACCTATTGATGGGCTTTGGGTCCCCAATCTGTACTCCCCCTCATTAATAATAATATAATTTTAGCTCATTGATGCCTGACACCGGATCCCTTCACCACCTCATGATCACACAGTCTGGTGTGCTTCTTCTGTGTGGGCTTTATTGCTTCTGAGCTGAATGGCCACTTGTTTACTCAAGCCTTTAAGTCCCCAGACGCTATATCTTTTGGTAGCTGGGCACCATCAGCTTTCTTCACCACATTTGCTTATGCACACATTTGTCCTCAGGGACTATATCAGGAAAGTGAGGATGCAAAGTTGTGCTTTTGAGTTCTTGAAGCCTGATATCTCATCCCTTTGACACCTCATGATTCCACATGCTAGTGTGCTTCTTCCATGTGGGCTTTGTTGCTTCTGAGCTAGATGGCTGCTTGTTTACTTTCAAGCCTTTAAGTCCCCAGATGCTCCATCTTTTGATAGCCGGGCACCATC
>PVJH01044420.1:0-13013 GCA_004026705.1 Nesogale talazaci | reverse complement strand
GGGCCTACCTATCTGCCCCCCCTCCCTTCAAAGCCCTTGCATTGGGAATAATTGCTTCCAGCTCCTCCCTGATTCTTTGTAGGATGTCACCCCAGAAAACTTCCTCGCTGTGCTGAGAGGTGACGCAGAAGCAGTGAAGGGAAAAGGTTCTGGAAAAGTCTTGAAGAGGTAAGTTCTGCTTCCTGAAAGCAGGAGAACTTGCCACCAGGGTTGTGACCTCCCTGGGTCTGCCTGCAGTGAGAGGGATTGGGGGTGGGGGAGCGGGAAGAGGGGACGTGGGGGTCGCTCAGCCTGACTGCAGACAGACCACCCAGGGCCAGTAGCTCCCAGGGCACCTATATCAGTCCTCAGTTCCTGCATCGTTGAGGACGGTTCCACTCCCCCCTGTGGCCGTGGTGCCGGTGCTGACCTGTTCCTTTCCCAGCATCCTCCACACGGACAATGTGGCTCTCCTGCAGGCCGACCAGGTGGTAGGGCACCGTCCTGCTGCCAGCCCTGTGGGGAGAGCCCGCTCCACCGGGCAGCGCTGACCTCCTTGCTGCTCATCCTGCCCCATGTTGCCAGCACGGTCTTCTGTGCTCTGCCTGCCTGCCTCGCCTCCCAGACACCGGCAGTGGGGGCCTTTCTTCCTTTTTGGAAGCTGCTTTTGGTTTTTCTCCATTGAGACCCGAACACACCAGGTTTCCTAAAGTGGCATTGCTTTTACCCCAGAGGGAGGCTCGGCGTGGGTGACTCAGGGCTGACACCTGCTGCTAAGCAGCCCTCTGGGCAGACCCTGGCAAGGATGGACGGATTGGCAAGCAGGAGGACAAGGGGCTTGAAGGGCCAGTGGGTTGCCTCTCTCACGATTCCCTGGGTCTGGGCCCAGTGGTCAGAGGGCCTCACTCACGCAGATGGAGGCCTGCCCTTCCTGGCATCAAGGTTCCGAATAGACCTCAGTGAGACCAGGGGCCTAGGCCGACCAGCAGGCCCCTGGGTTGGCTGGCTCATCCTGCCCCCTGGCAGTGTGATGGGGTGACCCTTAACCCCCACCCCTCCCCTCACTGTTTGATAAGGGCAGCTGCCGGAAACCGCAGCGGGCACTCTGGGTGGCCCCACCCACTGAACTGCTTGTTTTCTCTCGGCAGCGGTCCCCGCGACCACATTTTTGTGTACTTCACCGACCACGGAGCCCCGGGGCTGCTGGCCTTCCCTAATGACGACGTGAGTGGCCCCTGATGCCCGAAAGGTTCCCAAGGAGAAGGGAACAAGGCCTGCGTGCTGCCGGGCAGCCATAGTGGGTGCTTTTCTGTCAGTCAGCTGACCGGGGGGATCTGCAGGCCGGGCACTGCAGGAGTGGGGCCAAGCTCAGCGTCCAGGCCCCTCCCCACCTCTCGGCTGCTCTCTGCAGGTCTTCTTACGGGAAATGTAGGCAGAAAACCCATCAGCCCTGCAGTCTCCACACAGGCAGCTCTGTGACACCAATGACATGCTGTCGACCGCCAGACAGCCGTCCCCTCCTTTACTGCAACCCTCCCCCTCGCATAGGCTCACCAGCTCCAAGGACCCCTTTAATCATTGCCAGATGCTGCTGTCAGTCTGGCACGGTGGTTAAGTGCTAACAGGAAGGCGGGCAGTTTGCATCCAGCAGTGGCCCCATAGAAGAAAGACGAGGCACCTGCTTCTGTACAGATGGTGGCCTTGGACACCCAGTGGGCCGTTCTGCCCCGTCCTGCAGGGTGGAGGGGGGGCCAGGGGCAGGGTAGTGGTTAGCTGGCTCTTCAAAAGTGTTGCATGCTCTGGGTGGACATTTTCACCCATTCAGCCAAACCATCCTCTGCTTTGACCCACACTCAGGTTCCCTTGTCCCTCGGCCCACATGGCAGCGTCGCTGGACTGGGCAGGAGAGCTGAGGGCTGCCCTCCCGCATGGGGTGGGCCACTTTCTGCAGTCTTTTTCTCAGGGCGGGGGTAAGACTTGACCAGGTAACCTCAGACACCCCCAGCTCATAGATTAAGACGGCTTCGTCCCAACAGCGGTGTTCTTCCCCTTCAGCTCAACGTGAAGGACCTGAACAAGACCATCCGCTTCATGCACAAACACAAGAAGTACCAGAAGGTAACGTACCCCAGGGGCGCTCCGGCTGGCATCAGAGGACGGTGGGGAAGGGGCAGTGGGCAGGTGTGCCTCAGCCTCCCACACTTCCCCTCTCTGTACCGTCTCCCCACCCACAGACCGCCAGCACTCAGCGCTCTGCCGACGGGGTTTGGGGGCGGGGGGCGGGTAGCGACAGCCCCTGGCAGCTGAGATCCAGGGCAGCTCTGCAGGGCCAGGGGGCCTCGTGAGGGGCGGGCTGGAGGTGGCGGCTCATTGTGCCCTCCTGCATCCCAGATGGTGTTCTACATTGAAGCCTGCGAGTCTGGGTCCATGATGAAACAGCTGCCCGATGACATCAATGGTACGTGGCAGCTGCTGGGCTCACGGCCCTCAGAAAGGTGCCAGGGGGTGAGCGAGGCCCGGGTTAGCTGCTTCCTGGACACACAGGCATTCTCTCCCTTGTGAGACTTGTTGCTTCTGCATGGTGCCCAGTTAGTCCTGACTCTGAGTGCCCCAAAGGACAGAATGTCTCCCTCCCCCCTCCCCACCTTGGACTGGGGTGGGGTGGGGTGGAACCACTGACTGCTTCACAGCTGAGCCCTGGGGCTCTGTGACATCAGGGGGCTCTGTGTGGTTGCGCCTTCCCCTCCTCCCCCCCCCCCCCCCCGAGGAGTGGGGGCAGAGACAGTGGCGGCTGGGCTGGTCGGTTCAGCCAGTCCAAGTATTTCTTCAGGAGAGTCTGGCTCTCTGTGGACGGGGTTAGGTTCAACCACTGCTCGTCCACAAGCTGCCCGTTCTGCACATTATCGGCTCCAAGCCCTGCTGCAGAGTCAGAAGTGTCATGGCTTCTCAGGGCCTGTTCTTTAGACTGATCTGGAAAACTAGGTCTTTCTTCCGAACCACCCAGGGTACCCTTGAGTCTCCAACCCTTCAGCCATCCAGCACCCAGGGGTCCTCTGCTCACTTCAGGGCCATCTCTACCAGATGAACAGGGCCAGTGGAGTCTGTTACACACACACACACACACACACACACACACACACACACAGTGGGGTACACCAATTTGACTCCCATAGAAGGATGAACTTGGGTCCGGCCTGAGTCCCTTTGTGCGGAGGGGGGCCATTGTAACCAAGTGTCGTTCCTGCCCCGCCCCAGTGTATGCCACCACCGCTGCCAATCCCAGCGAGTCCTCCTATGCCTGCTACTACGATGAGGCGCGGGGCACGTACCTGGGGGACTGGTATAGCGTTAACTGGATGGAGGACTCAGACACGGTGAGCCCGGGGTCTGGGCGCGGGGTGCCGAGGCTGAGCTGAGGGGAGGGAGGGTCTGGGGCCTCAAGGGTATTCGCGTCTCCGTCTCTGCAGGAAGACTTGACGAAGGAGAGCCTCCACAGGCAGTACCAGCTGGTCAAGGCTCACACCAACACCAGCCACGTCATGCAGTACGGAAACAAGGTGCGTGGGCATGCGGGCGCTCGGATCGCCTGTCACACGGGCCGCCTCTCACGTCCTGACCTCTGACCCTGAGCCTGGGCTCGTTGACAAAGGGGGGAGGCTGTGGGCCAGCCTATTAGCCTCTCTTGAGTCCATGTCCTGGTTGGTCAGCACTCAAGAGGACCCAGTCGTGGAATCTGAACACCCAGCAGGGCCGGGCCCCAGACAGGAAGCGTGCGCCCTGCGCAGAGTCGCCCCTGGGTCCTGACACCTCGTCCTCTCAGGGTCCTGCCCTGCCTCAAGGTGTACTTTGTCATCAGCAGCCTTTGTCCTGTGAGCTTAAATGGACATGCTCATCAGGGCCTTGCAGCAGGAGGCCGGGGCCTACATAGGAAGCCGCTGGGCTCGCCCTGGGCCCGCTGGGGACTCGGGGCACCCACCTGCCCGCCGAGGAGCTGGCCAGCAGAGACCTTTCTTTGGGTACCTGCGTGACCCACCTACTAGAACAGAGGTTCTCAACCTTCCTTACACTTCCTCATGTGGTGCTGACCCTCCCAACCATGAAATTATTCCCGTTGCTACTTCATCACTGTCATTTTTCTGTTAGGAATTGGACGGCCCCTGTGAAAGGGTTGATTGAGCCCCCAAAGGGGTCGTGACCCATAGGCTGAGAACCACTGCTCTAGAAGCCTGGCGAGCCAGTCAGAGAAGCCCTCTTCAGCTGGCACCTGGCAGAGCTGGGCCAGGCACCGGCTGGTCAGGTGTAGCCGCTTAGCTACCCGAGCACTGCGCCCCCCTCCGTGGGCCCCGCCTCAGACCCCACCTGGGCAGAGTCCTCTCCTGACTCCCTGCTCTGGTCGTTGGGGGGCTGGAGAGGGAGGGGCGGGTAGGTGAGCAGGCTGGCAACTGGCTCACACTCGTCTGGCCGCAGGCCTGGTTGACGGAGCACCTGCACGCCCACCGCATGCGCGGAGGAGCCTGCGTCGCTGCAGAAGCAGCCAGACATCCAGGAAGCTGGACCCTGGCCAGGTTCAGGTGCCCAGCAGGTTGCTTGGCCTTCTGCTGAAGGTGACCTGCGTGTGTTGGGCTGAAACCTCTATGCAGAGGCTGGGCTCACTCCCCAGGCCATGTCTCCCCAGTCTATGTCGGCCATGAAGCTGATGCAGTTCCAGGGCATCCGGCACAAGACCAGCTCGCCCATCTCCCTGCCTCCAGTCACGCACCTTGACCTCACCCCCAGCCCCGAAGTACCCCTGATGATCTTGAAGAGGAAGCTCATGGCCACCAATGACCTGCACGAGTCCAGGAGGCTCCTCAGCAAGGTCAACAAGCACCTGGAGGTAAGTCGGGCTCAGAGTGGTAACTCCCGGCTCCCGTGGTCCCTGTCTGCTGACCCCCATCCAGCGTGAGAAGGGCCAGGGACTGGGATCCCGGGTCACCCTCCTTCCTTCTCCCCGCCCCCCCCCCCCACCGTGGGACCCTTTGTGCCCTGAAAGGCAGAGCAGCACGCTGCACAGGGCCCGCGCACCCCTCTCAGTCCGTGAGCATCTCCTCTCCCACGAGTCACCCCTCTGGGAACTGGGAGCAGAGAGACGGCCCGTCGCTCCCAGCCCCACCTAGAAGCACTCTCGTTTCTCTGCGTATTTACAGCGGTCCCGTTCACAGGAAGACCCCGAGTCCTAGTGCCCCAAACGCTCCCTCAAACTCTCCCGGGCTCTCCTTGCCAGTGGTGATGTCGGTGGGTTTAGAGCCAGCCTGTGACTCTCGGGGTTCCAGCTGTGGGAGCCTCAGCCGGGGTTTTCTTGGGGAGCTGAGTGACAGTGGAAGCCCTGAAGACTACAGTTCCCCAGACGGCCAAGCTCTTTTCCACTCCCCCTCCCCCCAGTCTCGCCTCACACAGACCAGTCATTGGAAAAGAGGGCACCTTGTGGCCTTGGAGACCCACCATCCCCTAGGGTCCCCAGGACAGTTGGTCTCTCAGCTACATGGCAGGGAGGCTCTGTTGCTTTCAGACTCTCATGGAAATCCCTGCGGGCGGCGAGGGGCAGGGCCGGGGCTGGCTGAGAAATCAACACGAAGGGATTTCCCTCTGGGGAAAGTGTTTCCTTTCTGCACTGTTATCTAACCATTTGATGGCTTCCTGAACGAGATACCGCTGCAGCAGCGTCTCTAGCTGCGTCCCTGGGACCTAGATCTGCCGCTGCATGGGCCCTCTGCTTGCGGTTGGGCACCGTAAAGTGACCAGATTTTAATATTGGTAAAGCGGGACACCATTGACGGCGGGGGTGATAGTCCCTTCCCGTTCTCCCGCCGTTCCCTAGCTTGTCGTGCAGTCTTTCCCCAAACCCGGACTCTTTAAAAACACCTTCGGGAAAAATTGTTTGAAATCGGGACATGTTGGGCTGCTCACCTCAGGTCGGGAGTTTGAAAACCGCCAGCTGCTCCTTGGGAGAAAGACGAGGCTGTCCACTCCTGTAAGGCGCTCCCATCTCGGGAACTCCCGGGGCAGGTCTGCCCTGCCCTCTGTGGCATCGACTCTCCGACCGCGAGTTTGGAAAGGAGGCTGCTTTCTGGAGATCTCCAGCTGCCCCAGCAGCCTCGCCTACGCCTCCTTCGCTTCCTTAGAATACGTTTATTTATTCTTCATTGCCGGCATCTGTGGTGGTCACTGTATTGTGAGCCGACAGGCGGCACCGCCTTGCCTGGCTCAGCGTTTCCCAGAGACGTTTCAGAGAGCAGTCCCTGTGCAGCTGCCCTGGCGCGCCTGGCCACATGGTCCAGCCCATCAGCTGCGGCCGCCTTGTCTTAGGGCTCCGGGAGGGACTGCCTGGAAGCGAGGCCCCTCACACAGGCGAGTCTCCCCTCACAGGTGAGGCACGTCATGGAGAAGACCGTGCAGAAGATCGTCTCCTTGCTGGTGACGTCCGAGGCCGAGCTGGAGCACACCCTCTCCACGCGGGCGGAGCTCACACAGTACGACTGCTACCACGAGGCCGCCATGCACTTCCGGACACACTGCTTCAACTGGCATTCCTCCACGGTAAGTCCAGAATGACCTGCCGCTCCCGCCTGGCAGCCAGGCAGCCCCTGGGCCTGGCCTCGTCATCTGGCCGGCAGCCATGGGGCTCACAGGTCATCACTGCCTTATTGAAGTCCTGCAAGTGGGCGGCTCCGACTGACCAACCTGACTGCTGTTCACGAGGCCAGGAGTTCAAGGTCAGGGTGTCGGCTCTGAGCAGGATGGCCCTGTTCCTGGCTCTCTCTCTGTGGCGGGTGGGGCACACTGCCTTTCCCATATGTGCTCCAGTTTCTGTGCCTGGTCCCCGGAGGGATAGGCTGACAAATGACTGTGCCCCGACGTGGCCTGGGCAGTGTAAAAGCCCTGTGCCCGGACAGGTGGGCGTCCACATGTGTAGAGATTAGAATTCCTGTAGACAGCGGAGGTCCACGCGGGCAAGTGATGAGAGACGTGTCGGGAGTCCGTTGATGAGGTGTGGGGCAGGACTGTCCACATCCACGGGACCTAAGTCCCGGCCCCAGGACTCTGGGTTCTACGTGCGGGACAGCAGGCCGGGCTGTGTAGGGTTCCGCCCCCAGTCCTGTCCTGCTGGCTTCTCTTCACGCCCAGGCTCTCCCGGCCAAGCCCTCTACACCTGCGTCCCTCCTCCACCTGCCGCCGCGCTCTCCCTTCTGGATCGACTCCGACCCCTCCCCAAGGCCCCATCCTGCGGAGCTGCAGGTTGTCCAGGCCCGAGGCTCACTCGGAGACCTGCTGCTGACGGCCAGGGCTTGCTCGGCTCCGTCTGGAACCCTCCGCCAAAGCCACCAGTCACCTGTCTCTAAATGCAGGCAGGCCCCGACTCCTGACGTATCTGAGTCACAGAAACCGCCTGTCCCTGTAACGTCATCGTCGTCCTGTGCCTCATTAGTTGTATCCTTAGTCGCATGCACCCGTGCTGTGCTGCAGCGTGTGCTTTGCTGACGTCCAGTCTCACGCCAACCCCCAAAGACAAAGACCAGATTCAGAGAGATCCAGAAAGCCGAACCAGCCGGCGCGTCGACTTCCCCCAGCAGGCCTGCTCCCGAGGGTGTCTGAGACTGCCGCTCCGATCTAGGGACCCGGAAAGTCTGAGTGTCCATTCTCGTCTCTCAGCGTGTTTACTTCGAAGTCTGTTTTATCGCAGATTAATATCGCCACGCCCGCCGGGTGGCCGGGCTGTCACGGGCTTGGTAGGTTTTTGCCGTCCTTTGACTGCTTTTGTCTGTGAGTTTGAGTTGTCTCTTGAAGGCGGCAGCAGGGCGCTGGGTCTTGTTCCCTAATCCAGGCTGCTCCTCTGTGTGTTCTGATGGGCCCACTCGGTCCATCGGCATCCGCTGCGATTGTTGATGCCTGTGGATGTGTTGCTGGATCTTTCTCCCTCTGCACCCCTGCGGCACGTGGTGTACGACCGGATGGCCGCCCGAGGTCCGCTCACCACCGCCAGGGCTCCTTGCTGGTCACAGAAAGGCACTTGTCCTGCAGACGGGATGGACAAAGTGCCCTCCTTACGCCAGAACCGACTTAGGACGGAGTGGGCAGTTGGGGACACAGAGTGCAGGTCCCTTGTAAAGAGTGGTGACCCATGCTTTCCCCTGCTCTTTCTTCCAGTACGAGTATGCCCTGACACACCTGTACGTGCTGGTCAACCTCTGTGAGAAGCCCCATCCCGTCGACAGGTGAGTCCACTTTGGTGGGGCACGGGAAGGGTGACGTATCCTGCTGCTGTTGGCCCCGCAAGTGGGCAGGGCCGCTTCTTCCTCCTCTACCTGTGTTCTAGATAAACCTGCCCGCGGAATCCAGGCGAGCTGGGCCTTCCGTGCTGGCTGCTGGGTGGGGTGGCTCCGTCCAGCACTTCCTGTTCTGTGCTGGACCGGGCCTGTCAGTCCCTCAGGGTTGACCCATCTCACAAACACTTTCTGCCTGTCTCTTTCAGAATCAAGGCGGCCATGGACAACGTGTGCCAGGGTCACTACTGAAAAGCTGCCTGCGGGACGCTTTTCCGAGTGTCAACACCTCCACCTGGATTGGGAGACTCATCTGCGACCGAAGAGGTGGCACCGGAAGGGCCCCTTCCCACCAGCCCCCCGTCCCCCTAGAGAAGGCGGTCGGACCACGCGCTCTCTGCAGGCGGCTTGCTCACTTTCCCTTGTATGCCCAGCCTTGCTGCCTGCCGTGCAGCACGCATGACGCTCTGGACAATGACCCACCTGGCAGGCCGGGGGCAGCTCTCGGCTGAGAAGAGCACTGGCTTTTGCAGAGGCTCCGTGACTCGACCCATTCGGAGGAGAGAGACTGCGAATTGGGTTCCCTTCGCCAGAAGAAGGAAGCATCTGTGCTCGGAGGCAGCGAAGTGAGGCGGGGGTGCTCCTAAAACCGGAGTGCAGAATGAATGTAATGGAGGGGCTCCCACACCCCCCGGGGGTGACCTGTTTTTAGAAAAGATGATTTAAGATTGTGATTGCGTTTGTATCTTAGTTTACAATAATGGACAAGCCTTGAAAAAAAATAAAGATTGGTCGCTGAGCCCAGGGATTCATGAGGCTTGTGGTTGTGTCTGCCTCTTCCCCTGCCTCCCTCCTCCCGGCTGCCCCATCCCGGGCTTAGGTCTCGGCCCCCAGGCCTTGCCGCTCGCGCCCCCTCCGCCCTGCAGAGCCATTCCCTGCTTCTCCCCTCCTGCTCAGCTTATTTCTCTGAACGTTCCCCAGTTTCCCAGCCCTGTAGACCCCTCGCTTGGTCTGTTGCAGCATGTGGCAGCAAAGGAGGGGTGGGCGCGCCTCCTTACACCCCTGGGCAGGAGAGCCCTTCAGTGGCCTTGGTTTCTTTGGCCCCAGAGCTGTGCACAGGGAGCCCTGCCACCGCGCCACCTCTGCAGTGGGATGTGGTTCGCCGATAACAAGGACACAGTTCTGCTGCAACACAGGCGAACCCTGACACTCGTGGACGGCTCAAAGGGCAAACCCATCTGTTCTGGAAGAAACACAGCCAGAATGCTCCTTAGAGACCAGGGTGGCGAGACACTCTGTCTTACATACTCTGGACATGTCTGGAGAGACCAGTCCCTGGAGCAGGGCATCATGCTCGGCCAAGGGGAAGGACAACCAAGAAGGGGAAAGCTCTCCAGAGATGGGTGGACACAGTGGCTGCAACCACGGGCCGGGCACAGGAACAAGGGCGAGGCTGGCGCAGGGCTGGGCAGCGTCTCCTGTTGTGCACGGGTTGTTAGGTGCTGGAACTGACCCAGAGGCCCCTGGCGACAACAACCAAGTCTTTGCTGGAGCTGACAACTGCCTCCTGGAGTAGCTCGATGGGTTTGAACCAATGACCTTGTAATTAGCAGCCCAACACCTAACTCACCGGGCTAATGGAGAACTGACATATAAAATAGAAATGATATTGACATATAAAATAGAAGATATTGTTCCCGTCAAACAAACAAACAAATAAATTACCCACATAAACCAAGAGGCAGGTGTTCAAAAAGAACCAGGAGATACGGCATAGTTTCAAATCAGGGAAGGGGGGCTGAGCCCCGGTGGCGTAAGTGGTTGAGTGTGGGACTGTGGCCCATGGGCTTGACGGTTCAAATCTAGCGGCGGCTCTCAGGAGCGGCACTGGGTGGCTTGCACGACCACCAGAGGACAGTGAGGCCCCCCCCAAAAAAAAAAATCAGGGAAGGATGAGTCAGGGCCATGTCCGTTCACCGTGCTCATTCAATCTTTGGAACAAATGATCTGAGAACCTGGGCACTATGATGCATGTGGCATCAGGACTGGAGGAAGACGCGCTCACAGTCCTCAGTATGTAGACGACACAACTGGCACACCACACCAAAGAAGAGACTCTTACTGAAGAGTCTGAAAGACGGCCACCTTCAGTGTGTATTGCACCCCTCAACATGAAGGAAACAAAACTCCTTACAACTGGACCAATCAACGGCATCGTGACAAACGGAGAAAAGACGGACGCTGCCAGAGATTCCATTTCGACTTAGACCCGTTGTCTACGCCCAGGTGGGCGCCAATCAAGAATCTGAACATGTTGCACTGGGTAAATCCACGGCCTAAGACTTCTTTAAAGTATCAAAAAGCAGAGATGTCGCTTTGAGGACTTGAGGGTGCCTGATCCAAGCTCCGCCGTTTCCAGTGGCCTGGTCTGCATGCCATAGCTGGACGGTGAACAGGGCAGGCAGGAGCCTCCATCTCTGTGAGGCCCGGTGCTGGTAAAGAATACGGAATCTGCATGGACTGCCAGCAAGAGGAACAGCTCTGCCTCGGAAGCAGCCCGGTCAGAATGCTCCTTAGAAGCTGGGGTGGTCAGACGGCGTCTGATGTACTCGGGGCATGAGATAGGAGTGGGCCCTGGGCACGGCCATCTTGCTTGGTAAGATAGAGGCGCTGTGGAAAATAAGATCCTCAGAGAGCTGGATGGGCACTGCCAGTGGCTGCCATGGCAGAGTCAGACAGGGCCCACAACCCCGAGGATGGCAGAGACCCAGGCAGGGATTCACACTCTGGTCCACAGGGACACCAGGAGCTGGGACCGGCTCAAGGGCGCTTAGCAACCATGAGCGGAAAAGTCCCCAGGGAAGGAAACAGGAGTACTGAGAACGCCATTCATAAGACAGTTGGACCCCTTATGGGAAAGGTAACTAAGGTCATTGAGCAACTAGTGTCGTTACTCTTTCAGTAGGAACCTAGTTTGCACCATCACTTTCACTGAACATAAAATAAACTCTACATGTTGGGGTCATGTTGGTGGTGACTGGTTTTGGTTTTCTGCAAAGCTCTAGACGGGGCTCGACGGATGAAAACCAGTGTGACATTTGAGGTTTCTGGGGGCGGAAGTAGATGGCTGTATTTCTCTGAATGTCTCTGTCCCATGTAGCTAGTCTGGTGCCTGAAGCACATGCTTGCAGATTTGGGATGGCAGATTAAAGAACGCTGGTGGCCTCTGGGACACAGCTAACCAGGTCAGTCAACCACACTAGCTATTAACAGCAGGCGGGGGCAGAGTACGAGAAGAAATCGCTGCTACTAGAGGCCTGTGAACCTCACAGAAGCTCTAAGCTTTGTGAGTAAAGAATTTTGTCTTCTCCTACAGGCCGGAGACTCGCTTTTAACCTCTAGAACCAAACAGCTCTGTTTCTGTTTGCAGTCGCTTAGAATAACTTTTTTTTTTTTTTTTTTTTAAGGCATCACTGCCCTGGTGGTGGGATTAGGAGGCTCAACCTTTGCTCCTGTGAGCGGGAATTGAACCTCCGTCCCAGTGGGCCGCAGTCCCGCGCACAATCACTATGCCACCGGGGCTCAGCCAGAATAACTTTTTTAAAAGCAGTTGTACTGAGCTATCGTTCCCATATCCGCAATTCGCCACTTGAAATGTACAATTCAGTGGTGTTTTCTATTTTCAGAGTTGGGCTTTGAGTACCACAATCAATTTTAGAATATTTTCACCCCCAAATGAAACTGTTAACCAGAAAGACCTACACACACACACACACACACACACACACACACACACACTTTCTCTAACAAAATCAACCAGTCAGCTGCAGCTCATGGCTGCCAGGGTAGCACAGACTTCATCATGTCTGCACTGGTGGTGCGCTGGTTAAAGCACTCAGCTGCCAGCCAGAAGTTTGGTGGTTCGAACCCCCCCTGCCCCTCCTTGGGGACAGATGCAGCCTGGGGAAGAAGCACACAGTCCTGGAAGCCTGCGAAGCCAGTCTACTCCGTGCCCAGGGCCACTGCCAACCAGCCTCCACGCCAGGGCAGTGGGTCTGGGGCGGGGCTCAGTGATTTTGACCCAAGGAGATTCGGTGGCGCAGTGGTCGCGCCTCGGGCTGCTAACCGCAAGGCCAGCAGTTTGAAACCACCAGCCGCTCTGTGGGCGGAAGTTGGACTTTCTCCTCCCCAAAGAGTTACAGGCTTCGAGGCCCACAGGGGCAGCTCTGCCCTGTCCTGTAGGGTGGCAGTGAGTTTGGCTTTTTTTCTTGGGGGGTCTTGACTGGGGAGCCTACCTGCCTGACATGGCCTCTGAGGGAGTGTTAGGAGTCCCTGATGCTCGGTGCTTAGTTCCAGGCTCTTCAGAGGATTGCAAGATGCCCACAGTCTGTCATTTTGTTTCCCTTCATCAGCGAGAGTAAAAGTCCCCGGGACACTTTCGAGGAGCAGAGAAGTGTTGGGGGACCCGCTGGGTCATTCATGGAGGAAAGACAAAGAGGTTCTCAGTTCCTCCCTCTTTAACATGTGGACCTTCTTTCCTGAACCGCTTCCCTTTCTTCCTCAGAACGTGACCCGGGTCTCTCCGAAATGCCTTTATGAACTCAGGGCTTTGAACTTCCCTAGCCAGTTCCAGTCCACTGAGCTCTCATCGAAACCCAGGTGGGTCCATTTCAGGCCAGTGCACCCCTCCGGGCTGGTTCCAGATCCCTTTTGGCCTGCGGGGGCGGGGGGGGG
>PVJH01044419.1:0-13017 GCA_004026705.1 Nesogale talazaci | reverse complement strand
GGGGCCACCCCACCTTCCTAGTCTTGAGGCGTGGGGTTCATTCTAGGTTGGTGATGGAGTGGGGTACCCCCTCCCTCCAAACCCTGGTCAGAAGGCCCAAGAAGCCTGAGTAGGTCTCCCCGCTGAAGGTGGGAGAGGGGGACCCCTGGGAGTGGGTGCAGTCCAGGCGGGGTGGGCAGGCCTCCCTGGCCTTCTGTGGCCTCAGCTGCGAAGTGGCCATCCTGTGCACACCCTCTGTCTGTGGGCCTCCTACCCCTGGGGTGCGGCTGGGCCCTGAGCCCAGCAGGCAGGCGCGGGCCTGTGGTGGCCGAACTGAGGGCTGGAGCACGCTCTTAATTGTCCATGACTTACAGACTTGGCCAGGCTCCCAGACGGCCTCTGTAGTCAGTGTAGTCTGACCCTCAGCCCGGCAGAGTCCACCTCTGTTTCTTAAGTGTGCCCGAGGTCTGGGGACCAGTAGGGTGTCCCCCCCCCGACCTATGGCCTGATAGGGAGGTGGGGAACCAGGGGAAGACCTCCTCTCTGTGCTGAGCTTCAGTAGAGGGTGGGGGGGGGGTCCCTCGGTCATCTTGGCCTGCCTGATGGACGAGGTTCCCCCCCCAGCCTCCACTCTGAAACCTCAGCTTCCTCATCTGGACAAAGGGACTATGGTCTTGTCCCTCCTGAAGTCCTTGGTCAGGGCCCAAGAGACCAGAAATTCAGGGCTGGGGCACCCAGCAGGCGGCCAGGGGGCAGTGGGGTGGGGAGGGCTATACCTGTCCAAGGGCTGAGCCTGGTCCAGGATCGAGGGGTCCTGTGTGCTGGCGTGTCTGGACTGCGAGGGTGTAGGGTGATGAGGGGGCGGGGCGCGGGGGAAGGCAGGCCGGGGTCTGAAATGGGGTGCGTGGTCTCTGGGACAGGGCTGGTGAAGGAGAGCACCCTGGGGAGGTGGGGGAGGGGTCCGGAGCAAGCTGAGCAGGGAGAGGAACCTTTGCTCTTGCCCCAACCTGGGTGGGAGGGCCTGTGGGGTGGCTTGGGCAGCCTGGCCAGGGACAGGGGCTGCGGGTTCATGGGGGCCTCCCATTTGTGAGGTGATCAGGGCAGACAGGCTGGGAGTGGACAGAGGCTGTCCCCGCCCTGGCCTGAGGGTGTCCTGGGGTCTGGGAGGACTCTGCTGCAGGGCTGGCCTCCTGCTGGGGAGCCTTGGGCAGCGTGGGGACCCTAGGACTGGTGGGGTGCTCATGTCTTCACTCTGTGGGCCTTCCCCACCCATCACCCTCAAAGTCCAGGGTGGCCTGCCTCTCTTGGGGGAGAGGAGAGCGACTGTGGTGTAACACTGCCCCCCCCCCCGCCAGCCGTGTGTCAGAGGCGTTTGGAGGCAGAGGCCAGGCAGAGGCACTTGCTGTTATTGACATCATGGTGGGCGGGGACAGTGCCAGGGCTAGGCAGTGGGCCCACTGGCCCTGCGTCCACAGTGGCCGATTCAGAGATGGCCCCGCGGCTGTCCAGCTAATGAGGACACAGGTGGCCCTGGGGGCAGGTTCTGTGTGTTGCAGGCGGATCTCTGCCAGGGTGCCCTGGGGGGCCTGGGTGGGAGGTGGGTGGGCCGGCAGCTGCAGTCCTGGGGTCCACAGGGGGCAGCCTGGCACCCAGAGAAGGCAACCGAGAAGCTCCCAGTGGGTGCTGGACAGCGTGGCAGGGTGAGGGCCCCTCTCTTGGATGTTCCAGTGGGGAGCCTGGGGGCTGGGGGCTGACGAGGTGGGCGGGGTCAGATGCAGGCACAGCACAGCGTGGAGCAGCCCAGTTTGGCGGGGGTCCCTGCGCCCCCTGCCTTCTTGTTGACCTTGGGCAGCAGCAGGACAAAGGACATGGCCAGGGCGCAGTGGTAGAAGCTGTGGACGTAGGTGTAATCCCATTCCTGGGGGGGGGGGAATGGGGGCAGGGGGGGTGTACAGTTCCTCCCCCTCCGTGGCCCCCCCCCCCCCCACAGCCTCTGCAGGGCTCGGAGTTTGGGGAGCAGGGGCACATCTGGCACAGAGACTCCAGGGCTTCCCTGCTCTGCAGACTCCTGGAGGGAGACCCAGAGCCTGTCCCCACTCACCCTCCCTCCCGCCTTCCGCTTCCTCTCTCCCCAACAGCAGCCCCAGGGCTCTCAGTGGCCCTTCCTGCTGGCCGCATGCCTCAGCTCAAGCTCTCTGAGGGCAGGGCCCAGTGCCTGGCCTCTCTGCTGCCTCTCAGTGGTACTGAGGGAGAGCCATGGGCTGGGACGAACCCTGGCCCCTTCTGGGCAGTGTGGACGGGCCCGGCCAGGGTGCCCCCCTCTCCCCAGCACTGGTACCTCAAAGAAGAAGCGCAGCATCAGAGCCAGCGCCCCGAAGCAGAGGCCGGGGCCAACCTGCTGGGTGTAGACGCTCTTGTCTGGGTACAGCCCCCTCTTCTCCTTCATCTTCGGCAGCTGCGGAAGGGAGATGGCGGGATGGGATCCCGACTCAGGGTCGGCCCAGGCTGGCACAGCCCCTTCCTGGGCAGGCTCTTTCCTGCCTGTGACCCTGCCCGGCCCCTTCCTGGCTCGGCCCCTCTCCTGAATACCTGCATGACCCCAGACTCTTGCCTGGCTTCGTCCTGCCCCGCCCTCCCCAGTCTGGTCCCATCTCTGAACATGGCCTCACCCCTGCCCTACCTGTGCCTGGCTTGCCGTGGGGCAGGCCCAGGACCTTCCAGGGACCAGCTGTGTCCGCTGCAGCCTGTCTACTCTGCGGACTGACCAATAGGAACTATTCCTGAGGGCCCCCCTTCCCTGCTGGAGACCCCTCAGACTAATAGGTCTGGGAGGGGGGCAACCTGTGTCCCTCCCTCTCTCTGGGTTGCTTTCTGTCTTCCAGTTGGGGGTGGACTTCAGTTGTAGGGGATGGGGATACAGGTGGAGAGTCCTGGGGCTGATTGAGACCTGCCGGCCTACAAGCCAGCGTGGGGGTGGCCCCTGGTAGCAGCCAGACACACAGGGCAGCTTCCTCAATGTCTGTTTTGGGAGCGCTGGTGGACAGTGGTGACCTGCTGGCTGGCCACTGTGAGGTCAGGAAGAAGGGGTTTTCTACTCCCTCAAAGAGCCCCAGTCCAGATCTCCGCTGTCCTAGATGGTCACTCTGTGATGGCCGTGCCCCGGGGGACAGTGAACTGGGCAGGTTTGACTACTGTGGAGTTCCCTGGCCTACACATCACACCTGCTTCTCCCGAGTGCCAAGGCCCGGAGGGAGCTGTGGTTAGAAGCCCTTGCATGGGAGAGGAGGTGACCAACTTGGACCTCCGCAGGACCCTACCTGCCTCCCATGCTGACCTCTGCATCCTGGTGGGGCTTCCTGGGACGGAGTCCAGGCGCTATGACCAGGGAGGCAGTCTGTGGGCACTGCCAGGAAGTATGGGTAATCTCAGCCTTGGAGTCCTTGTTCAATCAACCCTGCCATGTCGGGTGCCTGCATGGGGGTCCTGGCCACAACTATCTGCTCAAGGTCACATTTACCTATCAAGGTCACACCCCTGCCCAAGGTCACAAGCACCTGCCCCCAAATCATATACTTTTCCAAGGTCATCAAATCTGCCCACCAGCACACCCATGACCACGGTCTCCAGTGCCCGCCCTAGGTCACATACACCTACCCAAGGTCACATGCACACAGGTCTACCCAGACAGAGCCGCCCACACCCGCCAAGGTCATGGTGCCCACCCAAGGTCGCATATACCACCCAAGGTGTTCATACCCGCTGAAGATCATGACTTGCTGGGGCCCAAGGTCACAGCTGTTTTCTCAAGGTCAGGGGCTGCAGCACCTCTTGTCACCCCTGCTCTCAGTCCCTGAGGGCACTCTGCTTCCCCAGGACTCATGCCAGAGGGCATGAGCTGCCAGGAGGAAAAACTACCCTCATTCCAGGAACCAACTGCCCATGGAAATCCAAGATAAACTCCGTGCTAAATGGTCTAGAAAACACCACTGGAGCTCTGGGCACAGGGAGGCTGCCCCGTTCCTCCGTGGCTGGGTCCCTTCTGAAGCCCAACCCGCCGGGCACTGAGAGCCGGAGCAGATCTGAGCCATTACCAGCCAGCCCCAGCCCCAGACGGGCCCTGGCAGCAGGGCCAGCTAGAGCGGCAGCCCAGGCTGCCCAGGCCTGTTTCTTGCTGCAGAAACCCAGCCACGGGTGCCTGGGCTGGACCGGCTGGCCCGGAACCGGCTGCTGCGGCTGCCTTTCACCTGCTGCTCCACACGCCCTCAAGAAGCAGCGCGGAGTCACAGCTCTGACACCCCAAGTTGGATCAAGAAAGGGGGGTGCTACATGCTCTTCCATCTGGACCAGGGCAGGCCTGGTGGCACGATGGACACCAGCCAGGTGCTCACGCAGGGTCTGCAGCAGTTCAAGACCATGGCCGCGTCGTGGGAGAAAGACGGGCCTTTCTGTTCCCACCCAGAGTTATTGTCTGGGAAACCCCCATGGGCTGTCCTGGCCTGTCCTCCAAGGCCTGTGTGTGCCCGAGCCAGCCGATGGCCCTGAGGCTGGCGTGAGTCTTCTGTTTCTGCATTTCTTCACGGGCTAACCCTCTTCGAGCAAAAATTAAACAACACGGGAAGCTTTGCTATTTCCCGTGATAGAATTCGGAAGCAGGACACGGAGTTGACGGACGTGCTGCAAAGAACCCAACCGTTTCCAAGGGAAGCAGAGGATCAAGAGCCCACGGCACGGAAGGAAGGTCCAAGGCGCACCGAAGGCCTTCGCCAAACGAGACAAAGACGCTCCAGGAACTGACGGAACGCACGTCGAAATGTTTCAACCGGCCGATGAGGTACTGGAAGCACCCGGCTGCTACGCCGAAGAATTTGGAAGACGGCTCCTGGGCTACGTGAAGGGAAGAGGGCTGCACTTGTGCCCCTTCCTAAGAGAATGCAGAAATGACCAGACCGCAGCATCGCGAACACGTGAGACGCTGGTAACCTTCACCAGTGATGCAGGCCGCGGCTGCCGTCAGAGGAGGACAAGGCAGGGACGCTCTCATCACCGCTGTGAGGTGGCTCTGGGCCCACAGCGGAGAGCACCAGAAAGGTGCGCACTTCTCTCCAGAACGTGCACAGGTGTTTGACGTCCTATGGATGGCGGCGTGGGTCATGATAAACAAGACACGACCTGGCAGCGAATGAGGATCCCAGGTCACTTCTTGGGCTCCTGTGGGACCCGGACCAAGGGGCAATGGTTCCACCAGAACAGGGTTGGCATCAGGACAGGCAGGGTTCTCTCTTTCCTTCGCATCACTCAACCTGTATGTGGCGCCAATAATCCGTGGAGACGGATTCTATGAATAAGAACAGGGCGCCGCAACCCAGCCGTCTCGGTACGCAGCGCCGAGAAACCAGGAGCAAAGCAGGCCGTCTGCACAGCCACGGCCACCGCTGGGCCGCTCGTAGGCCAGGAAGATGGAAGCGGCCGGCATGCCCATTGCTGGTAGAATGGGTGAGCACGCTTTGGTACAGACGCAGGCGCAGCATGGAATAAGTCACCATCCAGCACCTCACGACAAGGCTGGTGTGACAGCTCCGTGATCTGGTGTCCACTTGCAAAGGGGTGGAGTCCAGCCCGTCCATCAGGTCGCAGCTTGATGACCTCATTTGGAGGTGTAATGGACCTCAGTGACTCTCTGGGGCCAGAACACACAGACACTCCCTGTGAGACATTCCTGCTGACGAGACACAGGGAGCTACCCTAGAGTCGGGGAGCGGGAGGAGCCACATGGAGACCCTGCCAGCTCCGAGATGTTTCCACCGCCACTGGATCCACAAGACCTTCCACCCACTGGCCTGTCATCTTCCTGCATTCGGTGTCATTGCATGTGCTGCATGAGTCTGAAGAGGAATTTGCAGACTGGTAGCAGACACCTGGCTAATATCGGACTTACGGATTTGACTTGGACTGGGCTGGGATGTTTTCTCAATATACGATTGCTCTTTTATATAAAGCTTTTTCTTAGACACATAGGAGTCTCCATAGATTTGTTTCTCTGGTCTACCTGGACTAACCCAGATGAGTTTAGAAGGTATCATGCTGAGTATAGTTAGTCAAGTCCAGAAAGAGGAGTCCCGTCCGAGACCACTGTTATAAAAGAAAAAAATGAGGGAAAGGCCTCCATAGCAAAAGAAATAGACTTGGGGCGGGGAGGTGGAAGGGAGAGAGAAAAAAACAGAAGGAGGCATGTGTTGGAATAGGGCTCATTAAGAACCTCTGATACGCAGAGGTCACGGCCGAGCTGGCTGGAGTCCAGGGGGGCTTGAGGCACTCCGTTCCTGAGTTCCAGGAGCACTACCACCCACCTGGATTGTGAGTCCGTGTGAAGCAACGCCAAACAGAGACCTTCCACGCCATGATGGACCCAGGGTGGCGGCAAGGGGGTGAGCCCTGGTGGGGACGGCGCAGGACCGGGCGTGATTCACTCCATCTACGCAGGGTGATTCTGAGCGGGAGCAACCTTGACGGCACCCACAGCACCCCAGGGGGTCTCCAAGGTTTTGCATGTCTCCATGGGGCAGATAGACATGCCGAGATCCAGCAACTGCTGACCTTGAGCTTGGCACTCCAGCACGGACCGGTTGGCACCCACAGTGCTCCTTGTAACGCAGGGTGCACACAGCAAAACCCCCACAGAGGAGACAGCAAGTAGCATGAAAATCAAGGAAAGCCAGGCGAGTGGTCAAGGATTTCATTCAACGCTCAGGGCTGCAGCTGTGGAGACCCCAGACCTCTGGGAAATGCTATGCCCCACAGATGTCACCTGGAGGACCGGGGCATGCCCTGCCCCGGCCGTGGCATTCTCCGTCACATCGTACGGGGGCGGGGACTGGACCACGAGAGAGGGCTGATGTCTGCACCCGGTGCTAGAGAAGACGCTGGGCAGTTCGGCGGGAGGGTGGAAGAACGGAAGATCTCTCTGGCAAGAAGTATGGCCAGAAGACGCCCGAGCGGTCAGGATGGCCAGACTCTGCCTTGTCTATTTTGGACATGCTGCTGGGAAGGGCCAGTTCTTCAGAAAAGGAGCTCTGCTTGGGACGCCCAGAGGAGACCTGGGCAGGTGGATGGGCACTGTGGCTGCCACTAAGGGCTCAACAGTTGTCACGACCATGCGGGACCAGGACTGGACGGCGTCCATTCATCGTCCCAGGGGTCAGAGCCCATGTGACGGTCTCTGACACTCAGAACTGTCCACACGTGGACCTTGCCAAATCAGTCCAACCGCCTCTGTGGGATGAGAGGATCGAGAGGCTCACACTCATCAGAACCAGGTCAGGGGCTGACCTAGGTGGAGCTGACCATCCCTGGCTCACGGGCAAGTTCCCCAGCCCCCGTGGAAGAAACTGAAAACACGCCCCCGAGATCTCACTGTGCAACTTTGGCGTGCCCTGCTTGGATTTAGAACAAAGTGACCAGATTTTAAGTGGGACACCATTGACCGGGAAGGGGGGGGGGTGTTCTTGATTAAAAATTTGGTCTCTATGGAGCAACAAAAATGTCCATAGAATGCAAGAATAGTATTGTAATATATTTATTTAATTTTAAAATGTCGTGGGATGCAGGACAAATTGAAAAGTGGGACATCTGGTCACCTTAACATAGAGGCCACCGAAGAATAGATTCAACTCTGTGAACACTGATTGCCCACGACCAGGAGGACTGAGGGAAGACTGGGGTGTGTGTGTGTGTGTTGGGAGGGATCATGAGTGAAGAAAGTAAAAAGGCGACAAGAAGACAGGAAAGAGGAAAAAGACCAAAGCAAGTGCCCGAAGGGGCTCTGCAGGGCCAGAGCAGCGAAAGGACACGGAAGGAAGGGCGCACGAAGTTTAAAACGAAATGAACAGAAGACGTCGGGGGGGGGGGGCTTGTGAAGACAAGGCGAGTATTGGGGGGAGGAAATGCCTAGAGACCTGGAGTTCAGGAACTAGAAGGGAGGATGGGCCCGGCGTTTCTGAAAGTGAAAGGGTGGAAGAGAAAATCAGGCTCTGAGGTGTAAAGCGGAAACATTCCCCAGGCAAGCTGTAGAACGATGCAAGGTCCCCAAGGGCGGACGGGAGGAACACTCAGCATCCCCAAGCCAACAAGAGTTGGTGGACCCTGGGCCTTTCCGGAGGTGGCGGGTGACCGAGGGCCAACGGTACTGAAGAAAGAGTCCCAGGAAGCACCGGGGACATTAGCACAGCCGGCACAAGACAAACCCGTTCTCGGAACAGAGAATGCCAGGCGAGAAGTCGCAGAGCGTGGAGGGCCCCGCTGGAAACCCTTTCTCTCTCGTCTATTTCAAGACCTCTAGAAGACCGGGCCCCCTGACCGGAAGATGTCTGTGTCCAAGCCCATTCCCGAGTGTCCGGGGTTCCTGATAGGACACACAGGTGAAAGTCTGCGGAAGGCCATTGAGCAACGGTGGCAGCAGGACCTGGACTGGAAATGGCCGGGATTAGGAGTCAGACGCAGAAGAGGGTGTGGGTGAGGGGCTAGCGAGCGAGGCGGAAAGAAGAGAATGCCGGAGTGATGTTCACCTGTGTTTTGTTGACTTCTGCAAAGGCCTTCACCTGTATGGCTCCCAGAATATTGTAAATGGCACGACACAGAAGGGGGCACAAGGGCCGGTCTGCGTGCAGAAGCAGTTTGTGGGTCAAGAGGAAGCCATCGGAACCGAATAAGGGGACCCTGCGCCACTGGAAGTTGGAGCAGGCGGGTGGCAGGGCTGTGCCTTTTCTGCGTACATGCTCCACCTGCTGTTGTCCTGAACTCAGTTCCAACCCATCCCAACCCTGCACACGCAGAAAGGAACCCTGCCCGGGCTTGCACCCCCTCCCCATCGTCCCTGTGCCTGAGGCCAGGCATGCAGCCCCCGGGTCCGTCCATCTCTGAGTTGCTGACCCTCCACTTTACCCTGCACCATGTCCCTCCCCAGGGACGGGTCTCTCCCGACCACACGCCCACAGGCCGGAGGAGGCAGTCTCGTCACCCTTGACTCCAACGGAGCTTGGCCTCAGCTTCTCCCAAAGCAGATTGGGTGGTCTTTTGAGCAGCACTGGCAATGTTCTTCTCCGGCACCCCGGTCCCCACTCAGTGATTCCTCCTCATCCAGCATCCGTGGCCACGTGAGAGAGGCAGACGGATGCAGCCCTGCTGGCCGGGAATGATGTGACCGGGAACATGCATGACGACGCGGGAAAGACCGTAGCCTCCAGCCCAGATGACGCTTCTGCATCCAGCCAACAAAATCCTCACCTCTGGACCCCCAGCCGACATCCTGATAAAGGAAGAGACCATCGCGGCATGAAAGGACTCCCACATACGGCCCATAGAGCAGCAGCCGGGAAAGGCAGGGCAGGGTGCGTCAGGCACATCTGCGGCACGAGCTCCCTTTGGATTCTCACACAGCGCGGGTGCCCCTCCGGTGACTCAGGCGTGCCTGACCCGAGCCCCCATCTCCCCTACGGCCTTGCCCAGGGCCCCGTCCAGGAAGGGAAGAGGGGGTCAGAGAAGAACGGGTGCTTCTGAGCGGCAGTGTTGGTGGAGTCGAATACCAAAGACCGACTGAGCATCGGGTACGCCAAGGGCGGTCACGAGGAAGAACCCACCAGTCTTGGAAGCGGCACAGCAAGGTGGTTCCTGAGCGGTGAGGATAGGGAAGCCGTCTCACCGTGGAAGACCTCGGCTGACAAAAGACCTTTTTTGGTGAGACAGAGGCGCAGGGAGAGTGAGGGACCCTCCATGGAGACTCACACAACCACTTACAACCCATTAGGAGCTGGGCCCTTGATAAGGCTTCTTTCCCCCATCGTCCCTGAACAACCCCCCCTCCCCTGACCCGATCCATACTGCTATGTAACAGTCATTCTGAAGTTTGGAAACTGAGGCTGAGGGGTTCAGGCTAGGTCCACACCCAGCCGGGGACATGAAGGTTCTTGGCCATCCTGCTGACCCTGGTGCCCCGACAGGAGCCAGACCAGACGGGGGCCTTCCCGGGAAGACCTGGGCCCAGGTCCGCCCCTACGCACCCACTTGGCGGCTATGATGAGGACGGCGGTGCCGATGGGGCCGGAGTACACGCCGTAGCCCTCGCGGTCCTGGTACACCCTCACAGCGATGGTCAGGACCCCGAACATGGCCAGCGTGGATCTCTGGGGCTCGTCGAAGTCGGCCAGAGCTGGGTGGGGCAGAGAGAGAAGTGAGGTTTACCGGGGGCCCAGGGTGGCTGACGGCCCTCAGCCCGGGAGGCCAGGCTGGTCCGAGGGGCCAGAGACCTGGCTGTCCCCGGGAAGACTGGACCCAGAGAGGTTCCCCAGGTGCCATCAGCAGCGTCTGCTCACGGTTGGCACTGACTGTGGGTGCGGGCTCAGGAACCCTGCTGGCCCCGTGGTCACACATTGGGCTGATGGAGGAGCGGCGGTGAGTGAGGCTGCTGACCACAGGACAGCAGATCAAAACCAGCTGCCACTCCATGGGCCTTCTATCCCCATGAAAAATCCCTGTCTCGGGAACTCACAGGGGTAGTCCCCCCTGTCCTGCAGGGTCACTGCAAGTCAGCCTCAACTCCATGGAGCTGTGTTTCACTTCAGCTTGAGTGGGGGCTGGTGCGGGGGCCCTGGCAGCACAGTGAACTCCTGGCTGGGCTGCTCAGCCAGGGTCGGTGGTTGGAGCCTCCCCAGCTACATGGTGGGAGAAAGATGAGGCTGTGTGCCCCCATACAGTCACAGTCTCTGAGACCTTGTCCCGGAGGTGGCTGTGGGCTGGCAGCGGACTCGGCTGGATGTAGAGGGGAGGGGGTGGACCACAGGTGAGGTCCTTGCTACACTAAACTGTACGGCCAAAAATGCTGAACGTAGTCAAAAACGCGACCAGACTCTGAGACCCAGACTCTGGTCCTTCTGCAGCGGGGACTCCGAGAGTGGGTGTGTGGGGGATTGGAAGACAGTGACTGTGACAAGTGGAGAACAGTGATTGTACAGTCTGTATCTTCATGACGTCCTCACAGAAAATATGTGCCTCTGTGTGCACCTGCGCGTGTGTCTATGTGTGTGTGCATGGGTCTATGTATATGTGTGTATGGGCATGGATCTATATGCATGGATCCTTGTATGAGTGTGTACACATGTCTACATGTGTCTACATGTGTACAATAGCATGCATCTACATGCGTATGTGCCTGTGTGTGAGTGCATGCACATGTCTCCGTGTGCATGCGTGTGTACATACAGCAAGGGTGTGTGTCTGTGTGCATCTATCTCCATGTGTATGCGTGTGTATGTGTGCCTGTGTGTGAGTGCATGTGCATGTATCTCCATGTGTGTATGTGTGCATGGGCACCGGTTATGTGCATGCATGCCTGTATGTGAACATATGTGCATGTGTCTCCATGTGTATATGTGTGTGTGCACAGGCACCATCTATGTGCATGTGTCCCTGTGTGCCTGTATGTGAGTGTATGTGCTTTCCTTTGTAGAAGCCTCCAGACTGTCCTGGGAGGCAGGCTTGGACCTGTCCACAGTTTTCCCAGGAAGGTGGGGCCCACCACTGCCTGGTCTGAGTGCCCTGGGACCTGCGAGGGCAGGGTTCAGAGCCGGTGAGAGGAGTGGGTCCCCAGGCTGTTTTCTCCTGAGTCCAGCTCCTGTCTGGGGCCCTGGTGAGGGAGGGGTCTCAAGAGGTCAGGCAGCTGACCCCTCCTGGGATGAGTGGAAGGTTGGGAGTGATCCTGGTGTGCGGGACACCCATTGGGTGCAGGGTGGGGGAAGGGCACACTCACCCATCAGGGACAGCCACATGCTCAGGGCCGTGCCGTAGACGCTGAAGTAGTGCAGGAGGTCCAGCCGCAGGAAGCAGAGCATGGCCAGGCCGGGCCCGCTGCAGGCATGGTGGAGCTGTCAGAGAAGTCAGGTGCTCAGAGGGCTGGAGTCCGGCCTGGCCGAGCTCAGCAGAGGGGGCGGGGGGGTGGTGGTTCTTTGGTCTGGGATACCCAGCAAGGGTCTAGGGACCCTCCCATGAGGGGTTCAGGGGTTCAGGGCTTCATCAGGGCCTCATCAGGGCCTGTCACCCAGCCATAGCCTGTGAGGACCCAGCCAAGGTGCCGGGGCTCAGAGGGAGGAAACCCTCTGGCTTCACTGGTTTCCGTGCTCTGCTCTGGAGTAAGGCCACAGGCCGTGGGCCTTACAAATGGGAGGTGTGGGGCAGTCCTGCCTGGTCGGGCAGGTGGACGGGCACGCCTATGGGTGTGCACGTCTACGGGCGCCATTTCCCAGGTGCTGGCCCATCCCCAGACTGCAGCTTCCGTGAGCAGTGTTTGTGGAGTCACGCAAGATGACATCGACACCGCCCATCTCCTCTCTGCTCCCCCCATCCAGCTGGGAGAGGGTTTGCTCTTCTGCGCAGAGCGGGAGCCACACTTAAGGCTGCGACCCTCCATCTTCATCGGCCAGGGACCCCCAGGCCCCAGGTCACTTTTTAAGTTGGTGGTCATTTTGAATGGCCTGCGAACGGCGTCACCAATACCCCGTGGCCGCTGGCAGAAGCAAGAACTCCTCCCACTCCTCCGCCGGCTGCAGCATCAAGCTGGATGGAGGAGGACCTTCACGCAGCACCTGAGCCCTCGGCCCCATCGAGGAGGAGGGGGAGGGCTGGTGTGGCTGTGGGCTGTGGGCAGGGGTGTGGGTGGATGTTGTGAGCTCTGCTGGGGTGGAGAGAATGTTCTGGAACTTGCCCAGCATCGCGGAGGAATGGGACGACTTGCTTAAAACGATTCCTCTCACGTTACATGAATTCTACCTCGATGGAAAGAAAGAAAAACAACAAACCCCAAAGGGCGGCAGCCTGGGCATCCCTGAGCGCCAGTCAGTGGGGGCAGAGGAGGCCGCCCGCTGAGCTTCCTAAGTGAGGAGCCCTACTGGCAGGGCCGCTGCCCAACGGGCTCTTGACTGCCAGGTTGGATGTTTGAATCCGTCAGCGGCTGCACAGAGGAAAGGGAAGCCGTCTGCTCCTGCAAACCATGAC
>PVJH01044418.1:0-13019 GCA_004026705.1 Nesogale talazaci | reverse complement strand
TTCATGATGGAGGTGGAAAGGGGCTTGGGGACTGTTAAGTGGGGTATCTGACCAGGAAATTATTTCAGATATCCTATACAGTCAGCACTGACCTGTTGGCAGTGAGTTTGCTTGTTTTATTTTTATTCTCAAGGAAAGACTTTTGCTTTCCACCATTAGTGAACATCAAGGAGACTTGGGGCTGCATCTTCAAACCACTCCTGGGATCTGGACCAACCAAAATTAGCAAGAGGTCCTGGCTGGGAGGGCAGGGGGTGGGGGATTGGGTCACCAGGGCTGGTTGTGTTACCTCTGGGCTGGTTGCTCAGCCGCTGGGATGTGTCTAAAAGTGCTCTGTAAGCGCTATAAAACCTCGAATGTACACAGCAGGCCAAGCCTGCCCCAGGCATCACGTGGGATGTATCTGGAGAGGACCTTCGAGAGAATTCCAGATCAATGATGACCAAAGAACTCACAAAGCTGTACAGAGATCCAGGAGACAATGAAGCTGAGCCCCAGACCCTGCTACTTCCATACAATGGCGGGGGGTTGGGGGGAGGGGCGAGAAGAAGGTGGTTAGACTGTGGAAAACAGAATGAATTGAAAGACAACGCTGTATCCCCACTGAGTCTTTGAAACTTCTAAGGAATCTTGGTCGCTGTGCAAGTGAAAGATCGAGGTCGGGGGTTCGAGGTCACTGGCCATTGTGCAGCAAAAAGAGAAAGCTATTTGGCCATGCTCACGGTGGCCATACCTCCATCTGACAGAGGAAGGGGGGATAGGGGGAGATAGGGGGTGGCAGATGCAGGGTTTCCAAGGCCTTCTAGCTCCCAAACCAAGATGCATTCCAAGGAGATAAGCACTTGACCGCTGGACTGCAAGAGCAGCTTTTATCTGCTTACTTGAAGGGCTCTGTTTCCCTGAAACCCAAGGCCAGAAATGTTAAATACATTTAAATTTAAATAAATCACTGGCGCACCCCAAAGGCTCTGCAATCCAGGGCTCCAGGTGTGAATACTCACTGGCCAGGCAGCCACCCACAAGGTCTCAGCACCCCGGGCACTGTCCCCAGGCTGAACACACTGCAGCTGCCCAGAGACTTCAGGAAACCAGCTGCTCTCAGTAGTTGCGCCTTGTTCAGACAATGTTCCATACATCCCTTGTCTGACCTTGAGCCAAAGGCACTGACTGCTAGAGACCCTGTGGCCCAGGGTAGAACTGTCCCTATGCAGTCCCAAGACTGTAATTCTTGATGGGAGTAAGAGCTGCCTTTCTCCCACAGGGACCGGTGGTTTGAACTGCTGACCTGGCAGTTCCCAGGCCGGTTCAGAACCACTGCACCACCAGGGCTTGAACAGACTGAGTGAAAAGAGTGTTAGCTCTGATTCAAAAGTAGACTCCTCTGGGGAGTAGTAATGCTGCCGCCAGACGTTAAAGATGCAACAAAAGAAGACAGAGGCCCTGACGTCAACACACGCCTGGGAGAGCGAAGGTGGGTGCTACAAAATCAGGCCTGGGCACCGGGCCTTGGGGGGGTGGCAATTTAATCCCGTAAGATGTTTGCTCTGTGAGAGAAAAAGGAGACTGCCTTCTCCTGCCGAGCTGTGCAATCTTGGGAACCCGATGGAGTGCTGGGCTTGAGCAAGCATCCCTGCGCTGCCCGGGGACTTTCAGGATGCGAGAGGCGACCACCATCTCCCAGTGCCTGGTTCAGGGGTGGCCGGTTCCTTGCTATGATGCTCGAACGTTCTGTCACTGGTATTCCAAGTACCAGCTGAGTCCCCCAGGAAGGACAGGTTTCAGGTTGCTTCCAAACGAAGACAGACTAGGGAAAAAAAGGCCTGGAGTCCACAGATACACTGGACTCACTGGCTCTGGACCCCGGACACGGAAGCACCAGCCCCTGAGGGAGGAGGGCAGGGGGTTGACCAGGGAGACACATTCTCTCCCCTCACCCCACCTCCCAGGGAGAGACACCACATGGTGAGATCACCACAGCCCTGGGCCAGAGCCTGCAGACCAAGCCCACCACTGCAAGGAAGAGGGCCAGACAGCGTTTTCCTTTGTCCATGGACGGTGAACAAGACTCCCCGTAGGACTCTCGGCCACCTGCGGCCAAGCAAGTGCCTGGTCCACAGCAGCTACAGGCAACCCCTGGAGCAGCAGGGAGAGGAGAGTCCCTGGGCATGGGGCCAGTAGCCGTTCTCCGGGAGCAGAAGTTGACTGAGGGCCAGGAAGGTTGAACACTGGACTCCAAAAGGAAGAGGGAGAACCGGGGCTCAGGACATGAGCAGAAGAGGCCACCATCCTGCCGTGAAGAGTCAGCTCAGGGAGGGGTCAGACACACAGAGGCCGGGATGCAGGACATCCTGTGAGCCACCAAAAGTCAGGGGCAGAGAAGCAGGCTGGAGGGGGTTGCTGTCACCACCTCCACCCCCAGCCTGGGCTCGACCCCTCCTCTCCAACTCAACCAACCTCACCACGTCCCTCCAACATTCACGCAGACTTCCCTGGCTCACGACTCCACTCTGGTGTATTACAATGGCGACGAAAATCGAGGTCCATGATCATTGGGGTTACCGCACAATTATTTATGCTGAGGCAGCGCCGTCTTTCACGGGGCTCCTGGGAAACATCCCGAGAGTCGCCCTTATCTTGAAAATGGAATCTAGATGAGCTGTCATCGCTCACAGTGGCATTTTACTATTTTATCCTTATAAATAACGGTCAAGGTTAAAGGATAACGGCCGAGATATAAATCTGCCCTTCATGCAAATCATGGCGGCTCTCTGCCTAGCGCTTCCTGAAGTAATTAACAGTGGAGACAGAAACACACTGGAGAGGGGCGGCATATCCTGCCCCCTCGGGGACCACAGACGCCTACGCAGACCCTCCTTTAGGTCCGGACACTCTGCCCGAAGGGTCCTGAGGGGACCACAGCATCCTGTTCCCAAGTGGGCGGGGACCTGTATCAGAGACCTGTATCTGAACTCTTCCAGTCCTGCCATCGCCTGTCCCCCACTCCCACATTTACATGCCGCCTCCTGCATGACTCCACAACCCTCCCGGTGTCTTTGAGACTTAACGTCTCAGACTTCGTAAGCAGACTCAAGGCAACGCTTCCAAAACAAACCACAGCCAGTGGTCAGCACGCCATGTGCGGTCTGCTCCCTCTCCTGCCCATGGGAGAGGTCTGCGTTCTGCCCCCTCTGGATGGCGGGGTTCCAGTTCTCTAGGGCTTTTCTTTGATTCGCTGGGCCCATGGTGACCGTGGTCGGGCTCTGGGTAACTGTGCTGCAAGGAGACCGCTGGCCCAGGAACTGGGCTTCATCCAAAATCTCTCTCCTTGCCTGCCTCGGGAAGGGGTAAAACCAAGGAGCCGCTGAAAGGCAGGCTGGATGGGCTACAGGCAAGGTGTTTGCTGAGGTTAGTCTGCAGTCGACGGGGCTGAGCCAAGATCTGAGCACACAGGCACCCACCGAACTTACAATCACAAACATGAAAGGGTGGGGGGATAAGTATTTCTCATTGAGTCTCAAAGCTAAGTGACCCCTCGTGTCTCAGTGTGTGTCCCAATGACCTCATGAAACAGCTGGGTGAGGGGTGGGCCCGTAGCAGCAGCTGTCACTGGGCTGTGCGTCCCGGGGCAGGGAGGCCTCAGGGTCCTGACTTGCTTGGCTGAGAGGGCAGCGGCTAAGGATGCTGCAGAGGAGGCCCATTTCCGTCTACGCCACGTGCCCAATGGCTGCCCTGCGTTTCTCAGGGTGGCAAGACTCCACGGGAAAACACACAACAGTCGGATTTCTCTTTGACGTCGAAGAACTCTGCTCTTCCCCCTGGAACGTTCCTCTTCCGTAAGGCTGTTTCTCATCACCACTTTGTGCCATGGTTGAGTGTGGGTTGTGGCTTGTTGGCTTGTGTGTTTGGGTTTTGGTCTATTTGTTTGTTTGTTTGTTTGGGTTTGGGTTTGTTTGTTTGTTTTGGGGGGGGGGCGGGCAAACACTTCCTAAATGGTAAAGCCTTTGGAGCCAGGAGGAAATGCTACACTGTCTCTGCAAGGATGAACGTGAAAAGATGCCATCACCTTGAGCTCGGACCTGTGAGCTTCCTCCTCTGTCCTACCCCCCAGCAGGCACACCCTGCTTCCAGGGGTGTCACCCTAACACTCTGCTCTACAGGAAGGGGGCTGCCACAGAGGGCAGCTGGGTGACGGAGGGGCCGGGGGCATGCCTGGTAGGAAGAGGGGCCCCTCCAAGTCGTGACTCAGGAGGGTGGGGCTGGAGGGTGCCAGCAAGGAGCACCTCAAAGGCAGGCGGCCAGGCCCCACAGCTGCCTTCTGCCTCCTCCTGCCCAGGTTCAGCCCCCTGATTGATCCCTCTCCTGCAGCCTCCACTCACCCAGTGGAACTGGCAGATGTCAACTTTTCACTCCCGCACGATGTCCCTGCAGCCTGTGACAGAGCACTACAGCTACCAGACCCTCGCTCTCCATGAATGTGTTGCCGGGCTTTCTGGATTGGTTGCAGACCAAACCTTAGAGCAGATGGAAAACTCAACCCCTGAGAGTGAGGTCTTCCTGGGGGGGTCCTGCTGCTTGGCATCAAGGGTCTCAAGCAAATGCCTGGGACGCCGACTACATACCAAGACTTGGGCTTCCCAAAGTGGAGGTAGTTGATGCTGTACAGGTCCATGTCCTCTGTGTGCCAGGCGAAGGTGGTCTTCCACATGCCGAAGTAGAGGTAGGGGGTGTTCACGCCCTCAATGGAGATGCCGCACTCCTCCTCAACCACGTCCAGCACCGTGTTCAGGTGACCGATGTTCCACTCCTCCACTCCCTGTGCCCGGGAAAGACGGGAGAGACGCACGCGTGAATGTCACCAGCTAATCAAGCCCCCGTCTGTGAGGTTAAGATGCCCTATACTTCAAGACATGGAGAAATCAAAAATAAAGCGAGCCTCTTTCAAGAGCCAAGGACGTACAAAGAAGGGGTCTTGGAAAAGTTCACGGGAAAATTCCACTCTCCACCCATTCCACTTTCCCAGGAACTTTGTGAAGCCCCTTGTAAATCTGAGGCTGCCGCCATGCCATCGGGAGATAAGATCCAAGACTCCAGGGATGGTCTGGAAGCAGAGTGAGGGCTGGTTTCCTTTTCCCATACCCACATACATCTACTTAACGTGCGTGTATTGATGAGGCAAAAGGAGAGATTTACTGCCATCGCCAACAACAAAACAGGCGTGGCTGCACAAATTACGGGATACCGGTGGGCAGGCCAAGCTGCCCGCTGAGTGACTGGCTGGCAGAGGGGGATGTACTGGCCCGTATCCCTAGCACAAGGGGTGAGCTGGGTGACTTGAGACGCAAACACTGCTCTTATTCCCAAAATTGTCCGCATCACGTTTGGGACCCGGAAGCACCGGGGTAGCTAAGGGGAACCGCCGAGGGGTCCTGAATAAATGCTGGAACATCAAGCACCATGAAATGAGGGGTTGGCGACATTCCCGTGGAAGACGCCCCAGTCAGTGTGCTACAATACTAAATACTAAAATCCAAGTGCAGGGAAGGGAAGGGTGGTCAGGGCTTCACGTGTGCGCCACTGTTAGCATCCGTCTGGGGAGGAAAGTGAAAACCCAAAACACCTTCAGCCTCCGGGGTATCCCCTTTGAAGAGGGGCCCCAGCTGTGAGAGGGAGCGTGACATGCTGCCATGGTGCTCCCTCTTGATCTGGCGTGTAGTGCGCGGGCTCTGAGAGGGCTTTCCGCATTTCTCTGCGTTACTGGGGGGCCAGTGGTTTGCATGCTGTCCAGATGGTGCATGGTTTCCTGTATCTGAAACCCGGATTAGGTATAGGGGCAGAGACAGCAGCTGGTTGCATCCCATCAGAGGCCCCTGACGAGGGACGCTGGCAGGAAACGGGGGGCTCGCGGCCAGGCAAACTATGGCTGCCACGTGTGATGGCTGTGAATACGCTATGAAAATGGATGGCATACGTGGTGGCAGTGTCAACAATAACACAACGGGGGGCCTCGTTAGGAACCGTGGCTGCCCGTGGCGCTCCTGTTCTCCTCTCGGGAACCAGGGGGCGCTCTGCGCGGAGCCTCTGCCTGGGAGGCGGCAGCCACCGGCTGCTCCCGAGAGGCCGCGCGGCCCCACTGCCACCCACGCCAGTGCGAAGGGCGGGTGCGTCTTCACAGCTGAGCAAGGAGACTCCTGAGGGTGAGCTCGGAGCCCTTCTCTCCGCCCCTGGGTCCCTGGATGGAAGGCCACGTGCAGGCCACGGAGGAGGCTCATGGCAGGCCCAGGGACCATGGCAGCCACAGCTGCGTCCCAGAAGACGGGACCCGGTGCAGGGGTGGGGCTGGGGTGGGGGAACTGCTGGGCGGCGCCCCCTGGTGGAGCTGACGCAGTCCAACCAGAGAGAACTGCTGGGCGGCGCCCCCTGGTGGAGCTGACGCAGTCCAACCGGAGGGAACTGCTGGGCGGCGCCCCCTGGTGGAGCTGACGCTGCCCAACCGGAAGGAACTGCTGGCTGGCGCCCCCTGGTGGAGCTGATGCAGTCCAACCGGAGGGAACAGGAGGTCCCGAGCCAACCATTGCAAGCACCATTAACGCCTGTTAACTATTAACACCTGCAGTTGTTGGGCCCCTCTGCCTCAGATGATGGGGAGAACCCAGGTGTGACAGCTCTGAAAGGCCCCAGCAGGTGGCCATGAGCCCGAGCCCGAGCCCACTCCTTGGCTGTGAGTTTGGTGTGAGTCTTGAGGAAGGGAGGAGGCACCATTGAGGGTGGTGGTTGGAGGGTGGGTTAGAGAGACAGGTCAGAGGAGGGGGGGGCCACCCTCCAAAGACCAGCACTGAGTTGTCTACCCTTTGTCGCCCACCTGCTGGGGTTAACCTCAACAACAACCAGATAAAATGTCTGAGAAGACAGACCAATTTGATTACTTTAATCACATCGAGAGCTAGGACCCGCACAACGCCATCTGTCCCAATCTCGACTACTTTGCTGGTGACTTAAAGCTGGGCTGATGGAAATTACTACCAGTAATTCCTATGTCTGCTTCGCGCCTTTGATGCTTCAAAGGTAATGCACGTGAAGGGAAAAAAACTTGGCTAGCTTTCAAGATGCCCAAATCCCATCCATTGTCCACTGCAGTACACAGGCTTTTCTCGGGGATAAAAAGATTGCACCTTCCAATTAAAAAATATATATGAAAGCTCTGGTCCACATTTCAAAATAGACTTGAATTTCCCTAAGATCTTTTTACACAAAAAGAATGAAATTAGACCCGTGTGGAATTCATTTTGCTTTAAAGTTAATTGCAGTAGGTGGCTCTGTTTGCTTCTTCCCTTCCAAGGAAATGTGTTACATTCTCAGAACCCTTACTCTTAAGACATACCTATTTTTCCTTTTTTGCATTTTAATATACAAAACATCTGCAATTTTCCAACAGTGTTCTCTTTTCTTCGGGGACTCTTGGCAGCAGCTGGGATAGAGTAAGTTTTGAACAAATGAACAAAACTGCAAACAAAGGACCATGTGAAAAGCTGGGCAGGTCCCCTTTAAAAGGGGAGGGACCCTGATACTCAGGACTCAAATACAAAGACAATGTTTTGAAAACGATGATGGCAACATATGCATAGATGTGCTTGATACAATTGATGAATGGACTGTTATAAGAGCTGTAAGAGCCTCCAGTAAAATGATTTTTTTAAGGTAAAGCTGAGGATAAAAGGGGGAACTGAGAATATGGGGGGAGCAGTCCACTCAGACATGCCACTGTAGCCTCTATACCAACACTGCCCCATGGTGGACTTGAGGGTCTTGTTGCCCGTTTCCAGGGAGAAGCCACACAGATTGAGGAGTATGTGTCTCCTGTTCTTGGGGAGTGTGCTGGTAGCGGGGGGCAGAACCCAACATCCACTGGGACTGGCCGATTTTCCCAAATTAAAAGCAAGCCCAAGGGCTGAGCCCCGGTGGCGTAGGGGTTGTGCGCAGACTGCGGCCCACTGGGTTGGAGGTTCGAATCCAGAAGGAAGGCTGGGCCTCCTCCTCCCACCACCAGAGGGCAGTGAGGCCCCCAAAACAAAACAAAAACAAAAAATCAAGCCCAAGCAGCCAATCCAAGCCCTCCAGGCCCAGAACCAGGAAAGCCACTGGTGAGAGAGCACGCATGAAGGGCTCCAATGTGGGGCAGCTGTTGTTGTTGCTGTTGTTCGACTCATAGCTGCCCAATGTAAGAGCCCACTCAAGCCAAGCTCAATGCCAGCGAGTCGATGCCGGCTCACTGCAGCCCTAGCAGAGAGGGTGGAACTGCCCTGTGCGTGGTTTCTGAGACTGCCTTTTTGGGAGTGGAAAGCCATCTCTCTCCTGTGGAGCAGCTGGTGGCTTCCAACTGCCGACCTCGCCGAGGGCATCACAGCTGTAGCACCAGGGCCGCTGAGCCCCCCGGCTAACAAAGAGGAACCACTACCACCCCTCCAGTGCTGCGCGGAGGCCCGTTGCTGTATCTACACAGGTCATGAGAATTACAACACACAGTTCTTCACCGTTCTCTGGGTCAAAACCAGCTCCCGACAGCTTCCCAGGAAAACCGCAGGCAGGGCTGTTCGGGTTCGATTGAGCTGCGGGCTGACCTCACTGCACACCAAACTCAGTGCCAATGACCTCAAGGACTGCCCCCGTGGATTCCCAAGACCGCATCTCTTCAGAGAGCCAGACATCCTGGTCGTTCTCCAGCCACGTGGCGGCTGCCTTCGAACTGCTGGCCTGACAGTTGGCGGCCCGAGGGGTGGCCGCTGTGCCAACAGGGCCCCTGCTGGGCCTGACTGCTAACCACCACCACCACCATCAGGGGTCTGGGTGCTGCTCTCATTGGGCCTAGAGGCAGACCCTCCCTTCCCGACCACCCACCCATTCCACAGAAGCCGCACGGAGCTGTCCCGCCACCTGCTTGGCTTCCACCAGGAAATCCCCAAGCAAGGACTCAAGCTGGGAAGCCCGCCCAGTCTCTCAGCTGTTTCAGGAGGCAGCTGGCCAGACAGTGAGTCACAGCAGGGACGCTCCCCTGTGTACTTTCACATCACCCGGGAGGCAACGCCCTCCGCCTCCCAGGAACGTAGAGTCGCATGGCGGAGCCGCTGGTAAGCGTGGCTTTTGCTTTTTGGTCCTGTTCAAGAGATGGCCGATCCAGAAGAGACTTTTGGAAAAACTGTCGTGGGCCAAGTGCAGGGACGTGCGCTCACGGGGTCAGCACAGGACACTGTCTGCTTCTCGCCCACCTGGCCTCTCGGTGAAACCGGACACCGTGTGAAGCTGCTGGCCCATAGAGGGGAGCGCTTATCTCAGCTTTTAATAAAGCCCAGGCTCAGACGCAGGCAGGTGACTTCTACACACAGACGAATGAAAACACAGCACCTCTAACAAGGCATTCATATGTCATGGACTACTAAGCCCTTTCTCTCCTTCAATTCTGGGACCTATATTACCAGCTGCCTGTTTACGTCGTGTCTCGTTTCCCCTCTAATACTCAGGGTGCTTGGTGGGGTCGTGGACACACGCTGGGCTGTCGGCCACACGGTCTGGCAGTTCGAAGCACCGGGCAGGCCCGGTAAGTTAGTGGGACCCAAACCAATAAAGAAGTTGCGTATCACAGCCACTGACTTGAAGAGGGTCCAATTAAAGATGTAGCTTTTCAAGGGAGCCCAAGCACTGGCTGCATCTGAGCTTTTTAGTCACTAAGGAAAGGGAAATTCAAAATTCCCATCAAGATTCGCAGCCGGCCCCCCCAAGTCTGGCAAGGGCCTCTCTCCCAGCCACACTTCCCCACCGTGCTTCACTTCTCTGCTGCAGCTACGTCTCGTTTCAAGCAGTTTCAGGCAAGCTGCCCTAACACTTGGCAGACGGCTGGTTCTGTTGAGTTCCCATTTCATCCTTCCCGGAGAAAAACCACCTCAGGTGTTGCCAGGTTCCCGCTGGCATTTCCCACCGGGCACAGTGTTATTACGGGTTTTTAAGGAAAAGGAAAATCGGGGTGAGTAATCTCCTTGATCGTGCACTCACGATGGAACACATACAGCATTTACTTCTACGCGCGTCCAAGACTTTCATGCGTAAACCCACAAGCAGGAGGAAGCTACTTTTCACGATATTGTCTTTTTAAAGTCCTACTTGCACAGAATGTAACGAGCAGCCTGGGTTCATGGCCTCACCCCATCTCCAGCAATCCAACAAGCCCACTGGTAAGCACCCACCTGCAGGGGTGGGCCCTAACAGCTCCTTGTCCTTACCCAGGCTGCTCTCTAGCTGGGGTCTGGGGAGGGATTAAGAATCAACATCTGAAACTAATTTCAGTGGCCAACCCCCCCCCCCCAGCCCCTAGCATCCCAGCTGAGCAACATGGTGACTGGGGGGGGGGGGGGCGGACATTCCAATGCAATGTGGCCTGCGATGAGTATGGCCACCCCCACCACAGCCCACTTGGGAAAGCTGTGTCTGCAAGGACCCGCGCTAAGACTGCCCTCACCTGCGGACAGGTAAGGATGAGTTCTCACCTACCAGCAGCTCAGCCCACTAAACCAGAACTTGCCCTTCACCCTCCTATGTCTTGGGTGGTGACATTTTTGCCTTGGGCGTGGAGAACTTTCTGGTTACTTATTCTGGGTTCATAATGCCCTGGCATGATCTACAAAATGGAAAGACCTTCTCCAGATGATTCTGTTTAAACAACTTCACCTACATTCTGAAACCTCCCATCTCAGATGCATTTGTTGCCCAAGCCCGCCCTCTGGTGGATGAAGGTATTTCAGCACTCCATGGTGAAACTCCAAAAAGTCAAACTCATGGAGTCCCTCCTTCTTCCTTGGACAGTGGAGAACTGACTGCACTGTGGGTTTCTGGGTCTTTATTAGGGCAGAAAGTCTCAACTTGCTCCCAGAGAGTAGCTGGTGGTTCTGAGCAGGCCCCACCCAGAAGACCTGAATGATGGAGAGTAATTTACAGGAGTAGATCACCTTGTCTTTCTCTCAAGGAGCTACTGGAGGTTTTGAACTCCTGCCCTTGTGGGCACAAAGGTATCACCCACTAGATCACCAGGGCCCCCATGTACATAAATGTGTACATACTACAGAGCTGCAGTCCTGCTGATGTGTCTGTCTTTCCGCTTCTCCCCGGGGGAGAGCAGATGCCCAAGGAACAAGAGGCGATGGACTTGATAGTGTCTACAGCACAGACGACAACATCCAGCCATCTGTTAAAAAATTGCATCAAGCTTACCTCGTCATATATGCTTCCGTTAATGTCGGCGCCGTAGATGGGTGCCACAAAGGTTAGGTTCTTCCAGTACTTGCGCTCCAAATCTTGGTAGTCCACAGATTTCGGAGTACAGTACCTGGAGGAATGGAGATAAAAATAAGACACGCAGTCAATGAGGCCATGTAAAGGAGCTTCCCTGCCCAGCTGACTGAAAATGCTCCCTAAACTGGATCTTATTAAAATGCAAAGAATCCTATAAACACTAACAAGTAAATATACATAGTTGCCTCAAAATTCTCTCCCAAAATGACAATAGCTGAGAGCACTGCACTTTTTTATTGGGGAGGAAGAGATTTCCACGCTGCTGGCATCAACACAAGCAGAAAGCTGGTTTCCAAGTTCATTATTCTACCTCCGAAAATGGGAATTTTTAAAAATCAGTAACCAATTAGACTATCTAAAGATACTGTGGCATGTAGAGTCACGTCAACTTCAAGATTGGGAGTGTAGGGGTGGACTCTAGCCTGTCAATCTGGAGACAGCCAATGAGACCTCCGTGTGGGTGTGGCTTTCTCAGAGAATTCTGGGAAATCTCATTATATTCCCCCCCATGGAGATGAGAGACCATCAACTCAGTCCCTGGGAGACACTTTACTGACAAAACAAGATGGCAGCACGCTGATAGACCCTGAGTCCTGGGGGAGCTGGAGGAGAAGCCACATGGGCTTATCCTGATGGAACCAGATCTCTGAGGTCAGAGAAGAAGTCATATGAAGACCCCTGCCAGCGCTGAGTTGCTTCTACCACTGGATACACAAGACTTTGCACCCACTGGTCTGTGATTGTCCTGGCATCATTGCATGTGCTTTGTGAGTCTGAAGAGCACTGATGGATTGGTATCGGACATATGGGCTATTATCGGACTTATGGACTTGGACTGGATTGGGTTGGGATGTCTTCTCAATGTTCCATTCCTCTTGTATATAAACCTCTCCCTTATATACATATGCGTGTTTATGAATTTGTTTCTCTAGTTTTCCCAGACTAACACAGCTACTTAGAGGTTTCAGGACAATTTTACTAACAATTCTAAGAAAGTGAAAGCAAAATAAGATCCTTTTCAATTATATGGCTTCCCAAATTTTGAAAATTAAAATCCTCCTTTACCCTCCCTGTGCCTAACGTGGAACCAAAACCCCACAGTAATGAAAACACAGACAGAAATGTGTTTGCTGAGAAGAGGAAGGGTCCAGTGGGAAACACCTCCCCCTCGTGGTGAAGCAAATGGATGCAGGGGAAGGAAGGAAGGAATGAAGGAATGAAGGAATGAAGGAATGAAGGAAGGAAGCAAGGAAGCCAGGAAGGGATCACCACCTCTCATGTCAACCTGGCTTCTTACCATGTTTGCACACAACTGGGACAGAAATGAAACCAACAAAGCGACGCCACCCACTTGCCACTGTTGGCCAGCTTCCGGTACTCCTTCACGGTCATGGCTTTCGTCTGGATGTTGTACTGGGTGTAGAGGCCGGACTGGCCTGTCACCATCTGCTGGATGGGAGCCGGGATCAGCAAGTCATCAATGTCGTCATAGGACTTCCTGGGCTTCCATCCCGGAGGAGGAATCACCTGGAAAGGAGCACTCGTGGGAAAGGAGGTCCTGAACCCGCCCAGGAAGTCTCTCCTCTCCCGGCCCAACCAGATGGAAGGCAAGATTTGGCCGAAGCTGCGGGAGGACCTTGAGTCCCCAGTCTCGCAAGGTGTCCGTCCCACCTGGGGGGGGGGGG
>PVJH01044417.1:0-13025 GCA_004026705.1 Nesogale talazaci | reverse complement strand
GCTAGAACATCATGCAATGCACCTTAGAAGAAAGCAGAGAAGTACTTACTAACCTGTTTGATATAAATAATGGATGTCACAGGCCACATCATGAAAATCAAATCTTTCAATTTGGTCTTCACCTGATATCTCTATTAAATTACCTCTCTCTCTCTCTCTCTCTCTCTCTCTCTCTCTCTCTCTCTCTCTCTCTCTCTCTGTGTGTGTGTGTGTGTGTGTGTGTGTGTGAGAGAGAGAGAGAGAGAGAGAGAGAGAGAATCTACTTTGTTGACTAGAAACTCAAAATTAAGAGTTAAACGCAGGTTAAGGGTTAAGAAGGAATAATGAAAAGAATTGGTTAAAGAATTTTGAAAGAATGTCATGAAATTATATATATAATCCCTATAATTTATAGAAAGTCCTATTGAATCTAACTTCAGTTTTAAATATTTGATTTTCTTAATTCTAATCTACATCATGCAATTGGAAACTGACAAATTGATTTAACACTATGCTATAGTGTAAGCACATAATTAAAAGGAAAAACCCCCAAAGGAAAAAAAGTCTATATAACAGATTAAATCTATTTACTCTTCCTGATATTGACACCAAGTGCCCTGTAGTTAGATAAAGTGAGAAAATAATATTGTCCCCAGTAGATTACAGTATGACTTCTATAATTCAGAAAAATATTTCTGAAAGAAGAGGTGCTGTCTCCTCAATGTCTATTTGCCTTTGGCTTGCAAAGCATCCAGGTTCACCAAAACACCAATGAAAGGAGATTGGTAATCCAAAGGCAGATGATTTAAGAATTGTAAATTAATAAAATGGTAACTTACCATATTTTAATTGTCCTTTGACTCAAGCTTTCCTTAATCTCCTCCAGATCTATATAAATAAGCTCTAAATATAGCAGATTTCTTTTTTGGAACTTTTAATAACTTTAATAATATTGTTATAATGTATATTGAACTAAGCGGCCATTGAGTCCTGAATATTCTGTGTTCCTCATAAAACTTTCTATCGTGTCTCTCAAGGTCTCTCTGTTTCTTTCTGCTATCCCCACTTCAGTTTTTCTTAGGTCTTACTTACTTCATTGAACAGGTCCTCTTCTCACAAGTAATCATTCCAGTTCTCAGAGTGCAGCAGACAGGTTAATAAGTCTTCTTCCAGTCCTCAGAGATCAGGGCCCCCATGGTACTCACATGAAGATTTTTGTAACCCTATCTGTGCTGCCTGGTAGTTTGCCACAACTCCCAAGCTCCTCTCCTATGTTTACATATAGCAAATTTGATAGAGTTCAAATACAAAATACATTACTAAATACAGTGTAACAGCTTTTCTTTTCTATAATAAGATGGGCTAAGCAAGACACACAAAAGTGGAAATGTCAAATATTTGCAAAGAGTAAACTGATAATTATTATTGAAACTCTGAAGCTGCCTTTAGACTTATTGGCTTGAACAGGTTCTGCCTTGTGTTGACCCTGCAATGCCAGAGTACAAAGTATCCAAAGGATTTTCAACATTCTATGGTTTAGAACAAGAGGGATAGTCCTCTCTTCTGAGATGTCTCTTGGTAAACTTAATCCACCCATCAGTGTTCTGGAATTCCAATTTTATCAATCTTATTCTTAATTTGTTATGATCTACATTGTTGAATGCCATGACATTGTCAATAAAACACAAGTAAACCTCTTATTGGTATTCTCTGCTTTCAGCAAAAGTTCCTGTGACATTAGTAATGATAGTTCTTATTCTAGTCCTCTTCTGAATATGGCCTGTATTTCTGAAAGCTCCTTCTCAATGTACTGATATAATGCTTATTAAATGATCTTCAAGGAAATTTTACTTTCATATGCTATCAATAATGCTTGAAAATTTGTGCATTCTGTTGAATCATTTGACGGAGGGATGGAGGAATTGGTACAAAATTAGATATGTGTCATTCAATTGGTCAAGTAGCTGTCTTTCAAATTTCCTTGCATAGACAAGTGAGGACTTCGTCCTCATTTTGTTGTCAACTTGTAAAAATATTGCATCTGGTATTCCCTCACTTTATGGGACCTTGTTAGTTAATGTCTTCTGTGCAGCTTGAACTTCTCTCAGTACCATTGGTTCTTGATCTTATGCCACCTCTTGAAATATTTGAAAGTCAACTAGCTATTTGGAGGACAGTGCCTGTGCATCCTTAACATAGAACATGAGGGCAGAGTAAATCTCTGATTCCAACATCTGTCGAAATGAAGAGATAGGAAAATGGTTATCGGAAGATCAACATTCTGGCAACTTGAATAGTGAGTGGCCCACATGGATCCAAAATAGTTTCTAAAACATTATATTTGTTGAAATTTCTTTTCAGCCTTGAAACATGGTATATGTAGAATCATACATAGAATCACAGATTGCAATCATATTTGAAAGGTGTTCCTACCTCTTTGCCAATGAATCAGGTAGTTAAATTGTGGCAGTCATGTACTCATGTCAGTTTCACGATTGGGAGTGTAGGGGTGGAGTCTAGCCTGTCAACCTGGAGATAGACAATGAGACCTCTGTCTGGACATGGCTTTCTCTGAGAATTCTGGGAAATGCTACAATATTTCCTTCATGGGTTTGAGAGACTTACACCTAAGCCCTTGGAGACATTGCAGCTGACAAGACACAAGGTGAGCTCCCTGCAAAAATCCCAGAGGAGAAGCCACATGGGTTTGTCCTGATGGAACCAGACCTCTGAAGATGGAAAATCCACATGGAAAGTCCACCCAGTACTGAGATGCTTGAGAAGCCCCAGACAGCCCCCTTTCAGGGCTGAGCTTCTTTTATCACTGCTGGATACACAAGACTGTGCATCCACTGGCCTGTGATTGTCCTGGCATCACCGCCTGTATTTTGTGAGTCTGAAGAGCACTTATGGATTGGTATCGAACTTATGGGCTAATGTCAGACTTATGGCGTTGGGCTGAAATGGGTTGAGATGCCTTCTCAATGTTCCATTCCTCTAGTCCATAAACCTCTCCCTCATATGCATATGCATGCTTTTGAATTTGTTTCTCTAGTCTACCTGAAGTAGCACATAAATAAATCTCAATACAATAATAATTTTCTATTTTCAGAGATTTATTTGTGTACACACAGTACTCAGTTAATGACTCTGGAAACTGCATCATTAAATAATTCACTGATTTATATAAACGTTTCCACTACTGAGCTTTAAATTTTACAAAGAAAGGAACTTCTGTACGTCATCTCTTAGAAAAATCACACTTGTTACATTAAGCTAAAATGTTGAATATAATAGAATAGATACATATGGTTCATTGCAATCACATGAATCCATTTTACCTATAATTTTTGTGGAATTTTAGGTCTCAATAATACAGTGAGGTGGATAGACTATTACAAAAGCTCCAGTCATTTTTATATTATTTAAATAAAATAAAATATTGTGCTATGAGGAAGGTTGAGGCCAGGAAATGAATTAGGGACACTTAATATATGGTGTATTTTCCTTTAAAAAATCCAAGTAGAATATCCCTCCCCATTCTGGGGATCCCTGGGATGGAAAATGTACATACCTGAATTGGTTTCCATCTCTGTGCTGTGTAACTGGTAGCGGTCCTTGTAAAGAGCTGCATATTTTTTTTGCATTTCAGGCTGACATAAACTCCATTTGCCATTTGCCATTTGTTGGCCATTGTGTCACTGTTTGACACATATCCCCAGATATCCACATTCATCATCCCCATGATGCTTGGCATCTTCTGATTCAAAGTAAAAGAACTCTCCTCAGAGGGCTATTCCATCCAGATGTTCTTCATCTACTTTTTTAATGCAGTGGAGTGTGTTGTGCTTCTGGCTTTGGCCTGGATCACTGTGTGGCCACCTACCAACCCCTCCACTACACATTGGTGCTGAGCAACAAGATCTTCCTAATTAGACTATTGTTCTATCCTTTGATATCCTGAGCCATTTAATTTCCCATGTTCTTCTTATCCCAAGACTATCCTTCTGCCAATTCCAAATCAGCTTTCATATTTGTTATGAGTACATGGTCATTGCTGTGGCCTGTGCCAGTCTTAAAGTCAATTTTATCAATGCCTTATGTGGCTTTTCTCTCACTTTTCAATGTGAAAATCATTACCATCTCATGTTCAGATTCATCATGCTGACTTTTAATTTCCTCCCTCGGTGCTCAGATCAGGGCTCTCAAAATCTGTAACTCTTGTCATGTATGCATCATGTTAGCTTTCCTCATATCTGCATTTCTTTCATTCACAACCTATAGGTTTGGCCACGATGTGTATGCCACATCCTTCATACCCTAGCTTAGGTACATGTAATCATCCTATCTGTGGATGTGGTCATCTTAACTGTTCTCAATTATGTAATCTATGATGTCAGATTAGAGAATAGGTACTAAAAATGTTTTCTAAAGGATAAACGTATTCCTAATCTTGATTCAGAAAGAATAACCTTCGCTCAACAGAGGGAAACCAGCTTCAGACATTCAAAGGGTGTGGAGGGAAGTGGTGTGAAACAGTTGAAGATATGGAGCTCTAACTTAGAGGAGGTCTGTCATTTGCAAATCTTTGAGCTGAGAAGATTCTATCTGAAGCCTAGAACAACAAAGTCAAGTCCTTACCAAATATTGTAACAAAAATATTTTATAATCTGTCATTGTTTGGAAAAAATATAAGTCCCTTGTGTAGAAGAAAAGTAACACATTTTACTGCTTCTGTTTTGTCTAATCACCTTGCTTTCTAATGTCACAATCAGTTTAAAACAAAGCCAACAAACAAAAAATCTAAAGCATTTTGTATGGTGAACTTTACTATTGTTACTTCTTAAATTAATAAGTACTAAACTAATAACCCTGCATCTACACTGGCTGATAAGAACAAGCTTGAAATCCTGTCGGGAAAAGAAGAAACAATAATTTCATGATCTAACTTGTGTTCCTAACTGAGAATTCTGACCCAGTCAATTTGACATAAAACTATCAAAGCTTCCCTTTAAGTTGATGGGTTCTCTGGCATAGTAGTTGATTAGATCCATCAGCCACAGGCTTAATTTATTTAAGAAATAGGCACATGTAGGCACATGATTGGTGAAAAATCTAGGATATGTGTCCTTTGTGCAATGGAATTTTCCAACTTAATACTTTTTTTTTTGGCTTTGCACTGTTCATTTGCTCCATATCTTTCTTTTTGGATTTTTCTATAAGTAGCCTAGGAAATGTATCTTTCCAAGAAATCTCTTCTTATAAATCTTATAAGATCTTTCAAATCTTTCCAAGAAATCTCTTCTTATAAATGTTCAAGTTCATCACTTACACATTACACTTTCCACCAAATATTTATAAACAATTACAACAAGATCCTTGCCAGTTCATGAAATCATTACCCTTCTTTCATTGCTCAGAGGTTCATCATTAACTTTTAAAGTCTTATCAGAAGCACTTTTATTTTCATATTATAGCACATAATCTCTAGAATGACCAATACTTTTTCTTTAATGGTCTTCATTTCTTTTGAGACCACACCAAAATTTTCTTTGGTGTCTATAATTCTACCAACAGTTTCCTTAAAACAATCTAGGCATTTACTAGTAGGCAGTATGGTAGGCTAAATTTTCTAGAGAAGAAAAACTAGTGATATATGTGTCCAAAAACTCACTGACATCCTCAATTTTGACTATGCTGATTCAATAAGACTGGGAAGAATAGTTCCTGTAGGCTTCTGAGACTGTGACTCTCTTTTTTTAACTTTAATTTTTAAAATCATTTTATTGCGGGCTCATACAACTGTTATCATGATCAATACATACTTCAATTCTATGCAGACCACATGTGTACATTTGTTGCTATCATCACTCTCAAAGCATCCTTCTTCTACTTAGGCCCTTGGTATCAGGTCCCCATATTTTCCCTCCCTCCCCTGAGACTATAACCCTTTTTTTCAGCGGGGGGGGGGGGGGGGGAAGCCTCACTGCCCTCTGGTAATCATGGGAGCTACCCAGCACTGCTCCTGAGAGCAGCCACTGGATTTGAACCGCCAAGCCCACGGGCCACAGTCCCACACTCAACACTTATGCCACCGGGGTTCAAACCGAGACTACCTCTTTACAGGAGTAGAAGACTGCCTCGTTCTCTCACTGGGCTGTTGGTAGTTTCCAACTGCTGACCTAACTTTTAGCCTTCAGCACATACACATTATGCCACCAGGGTTACTCCTGCTAAATAAATATAGATAGATGATAGATAGATAGATAGATAGATAGATAGATAGATAGATAGATAGATAGATAGAGATTTATATTAAGGGAATGGCTCAAATAGCTGCAGAAGCAAGTAAGCCCAGCATAGATTGAGGTCTTTGAAGGAGACATTAAGCTGGAGGCTTCTCCTGACTTGTGGAGCTTCAGGGTCTAATGAACCAGGAGGCGCTGGACCCCAGAGATTGCAGAGATCACTCAATCCAAGGTCAGCAGGTTGAAAGCTATGGAGGCAAATGAATCCATAATCAGTGGGTCAGAAAGCGGGATTGCTGATCGTGGCCTGAATCAGCGGCAATATGGCCCATATTCCCAAAGCTGGAATTGGACAAACCAGATGCAAGATCAAGACCCAACATATCCAAACAATCTTTCCACAGTGACTACTGATGTAGGTTGTAGGAGACACTGCCAAGGACACTCGATTCTATGAGGGGTCTGGCCCGAGTAAGGATTGCACGCCATCCTGGCCTTCTTACAACTGCCTGCCTTCTCACAACATCTCAGCATACTCTTCATTATACTGAGTTAGGCCACAAAATGGGAGCTCGCTAGGCCTCAACTGGCAAGCTGCTGAGAATCCTGACCCAGCCCGCCCACCTGTTACAGACACCTTACCATTCTCATTTTCATTAGTTACCAAATTCCAAAATTTTGCTTTTCAAACACTTGATTGGTAATTGCATTTTAACTTTGATTTCAAGATGGGAATTATGGCAACTTTATTGTACGCCGTAATTTTGTTTCCCTGAGTCCTACCACGACAGGCTGCTCTTGTTTCTCTTTGTGAAGTCTGATAGAGAGCATCCATGGAATCTAGCAAAGGGTATAGGCTCTTGTGTGCTAGTGAGCATCAAAGTCATGTAATGCGCCATCTGCTCTGACTAGCTATTGGTACTAAGATGTCACCTGGAGCACCGAAAGGAGTAGCTTTCTGTTATCTATGTAGTGTGAGGACAACCTTGACTATCACTTGCACTGAAGATAATGTCCAATGGTGCCTTACTTCCATGCTATGTTTTTGTTATACATATCATTTGATCATTTGTTATACATGTGCACTGTCTAACTATCGATTATGCCTCACCTCCAAATTCACTCTTTGTGGCTGCTTTGTGAAAACAGACCTTTAAGCATTTGTTTTTTTAATTACCACACACACAGTGCTAAACATGACAGTAGAGAATGACAGAAAGCAAATGTAAAAGAAAATTGTGCCTCCCAATCTCCATATCCTCATTTTAAAGACTCCCAGCAATTGGATTTTTTTCTGTTCCCAAGTGTCCAATAGAAGTCTCCTGTCATGCTTGAAGCTTAGCCAGTGTTCTGCTCCTGCAATTCACAAGAGAAGACATCACCCAGAAGCCAGCAACTTTCCCCATTAAATATCCTTTTCAATTGTTTGGAAGGGAGTGAGTGATCCTAGTGACACGTTTCCCCATGAAAAGTGTTTGGGGGCACACCACAGGGAGGGTTTCTGATGTATCTCAGGGAATGGATTTCCAAAAAAGTTCCACTAGGTGTAGCATCACACTTATTTCTCTGTCCTTTTATAATTCCACTATGAATGGAGAAATTTATTCCATAACATTTCTCTATCAGTACAGAATTCAGTAACTAGTCCTTAAGCTACAATTCTTATATTTCTGAAGAGCCTTCTCCATTTTGCTTGTTTATTGATAATCCTAGTCTTAGTTATTCATTCTTCATATTAAACCTTTTCATACTCAAATTGCTGGACTTTATTGCACTTAATTAAAAGCAGACTAATATACAAATCCTTTTATAGCAGATATTGGAGTGGAGTTTAGTAGGTATGATGAATTCTTTTCCTAATCATTTTAAACTATACCAAAAATCAAACTCACTGTTATCATGTCAATACGGATTCCTAGAAACCCTAAGTGACATGTTTCTGAAACTGCCCCCCACAGAGTGGACAGTGGTTTCAAACAGCAGAATATGCATGATCACTTTGCCACCAGAGATTATCACCTAATAAATGAAGAGAAAGTTTCTCCTAATAAAGGAAACCCTTCAAACTTGTAAATTACTTTGTTTTAAATATCATATCAATCTGTCTTCAACAGAGATGATTAACAGTAGCATAGTGTGATTCACTTATTTTTTGTTTTCTTACTGACTTGACTTCTGAGATGCTTGTTTGTAATGCAATGTTCAGTATAATTTTTGCTTCTTAACATTACCTGTGGCAGACATGTGCTTATGTTAATTTTATAATTGAAATGTAGGGGTGGAGTCTGGCCTGTTAATCTGGAAATAACCATTGAGTAGCCGATGAGGCCTATGTGTGGGCATGGCTTTCACCTGAGACTCCTGGGAAATCTCGCGGTCTTTCCCTCATGAAGATGTGAAGCTATCTTCTCCAGTTGTTGGGAGTTAGTTTTAGAGACAATTAATCATGGACAAGACAAGCTGGCAGCGTTTGAGAAGCTGGAGTAGCCAGTGGAGAGACCACATGGCTTTGCCCTGATGGAGCCAGACCTCTGAGGCTGGGGCAGCCACATGGAGGTCTCTGCCAGTGATGAGTTGCTTCTGCCACCACGGGATGCTGTTGATGAACTCTGAGCCCTAGAAGTGAGGAGGCATGGGGAGACCCCTGTCGGTGCCGGGACTCTGTACCCACTGACCTGTGACTTCATGACTCAGAGGGAGACTTTATGGACTGATTTTGGGCATATGGGTTAATATCGGACTTGTGACTTTGAGCTGTACTGGGCTGGTATGTTTTCTCAATGTCCTATTCCTCTTGAATATAAACCCATTCCTTGTATCCATATGTGAGTCTTTGAAATTTGTTTCTCTAGTCTACCCAGACTGACACATTACCATTAACTCATAATTCTCAGTGTTGCATTAATTTATAAGGTACGATTTATAAAACAAATACATATGCATCACTAATTAGAACTGGGCAACTTTTCAGCATTTAGGTAGATGTTTTGTTTAGAAACTAACTGAAAATTTTAATTCTTGAGGGCAAAGAGTTGGATAATTGAGTTCTTTGTGGAACTTAATTGCAGCTTCTGCAATTTTTTTCAAATCTAGGAATTGGTAATTACAATAATGACATTTCTTTTGGTTCTCATACAGACTATTATATATTATTTTAATCAGTATTCTTTATGAACATTCTGAAAGAAAAAAAAAACATAGAATAATGGCACTGAATCAGAAATTTGTTGCAGCGGTAATGCAATACGTTTCCTTAGGAGTAGAAAGGCTGGTTGCTCCATCTTTTGAAGGTAAAGAACTCTGACATGTGCAGGTGAACCAAGATAAAACATTTAATGAGACTATAAGGATTCAATCTTGTGTAGACAAAAATCCTGAAGTCACTTTTACATTGAATGCACATGACCTTGGTTTAATTAAGCTGTGATAAAATTCAGGGTGTGCCCTATCCACAAATGCACAGGAAAAGCAGCTTATAACAATGGGCAGAATGTAGAATCATTCTAATTCACTTTAACGATTTGTCCTTCAAGCAAACAAAAACAACAATTCACAGAAATCTTTAGAATTACAATGTGTTCTATGATACTTAATAATAAATGTGGATACTCAGTACTACAAATAATGCAACTTAAAAATACTCCCAGCTATAAAAGTTGGACATTATGTTCCAACAAAGATAAGACGTTCACATTACAATAAATATTCAATAAAATTATTGATCGACTTGGAACAATTTATAAAAAGCAATAAGAAGAAGAAATCAAGATAGACTAATTCTTCAGAGAAGGGAGAAGACCAAGAAGAACTCTACATTTCTCCACCTATTTTGCCAGCAGCCCTTCGCTCAGGGTGATTCCAATGATAAGTGTGGGAAATAGAGTGAATCTAGAACAGCAGTTGCTTTTACTACTGAGAACCGAAAGTCAGAATGAAGGGTTGAAAAGTGGTGAAAAGCACCAAGATCAAAGTTCTGTAGCCATGAGGACCATAGAGAATTGAGCTCAAAGTCTTTGGAACTTTTCTCCCCTGGTATTTATCTGACTTTAAGCAGTGCAGGTACAGGAAAATACCCAAGAAATCCCAATGGAAAATACAGAGCTGCAAGGTGCTTGATATGAAGAACATGATTCTCTGATTCTCTTTCTTCCCACTGAAGAATATCTAATCCTCTTAACAACAAGATATCATCACAATAATCTATAGTTTTATAACATATTTTAAGCATATAAATAAAATGATAAAGACTTTAAAACAAAAACCAAGGAACTAAAGGAAACTAATAGACTACAGAAACATTGTTAGAGATGAATAATTATGCTAAATTAAAATACTGTGCTATAAAATAGTCAAGATTAAAATATTCCTAAAAGAAAGAGAATTGCAGTTAATATTTGAATGCATAAAATATTGAGAGCAGATAAAGAATTATATTATATATGCTTAAGGGAGCAGTATCAACAATAGTAGTTAGCTTTTCCACAGTAGAAAGAAAGTATTTGAGGCAATGGAATAAAAAACATAGGGTGTCAAGATTTTCTACGATTGCTGCAAGCTGAGTGTTAAGGGTGTCAAAATTTTATGGTATGAATGATCTTTATTTTTTTTGTGAATGATCTTTAAAGGCAGACTGTTAACACACATAAGCATATTTACCGGTATATACTTTACTTAGTTATGTTTCCTCAGCGCTCCAACTAAGATCTCCAATACAATAACTCATATGTGTGATGCAAATATAATTCTCAAATGGATCTAGTTATTATGGAAATGCATTATTCATTATTTCACCATATAATGCATTAGTCCGGGCTGACTAGAGAAACAAATCCAGAGGCACTCAAATATGTGTATAAGAAAGAGCTTTATATATAAGAGCAATTGGATATTGAAAAAGAAATCTGCAGCCCAGTTCAGATCAAGTCCCTAAGTCCTATATTGGCCCATATATCTCATACCAATCCTCTCAAACATTCCTCTTCAGACTCATGCATCACAAGCAGTGATGCCAAATGAAGGGTGATCACAGGTCAGTGCATGGAAAGTCTTGTGGGTCCAGTGGCAGTAGAAGCATCTCAACACTGGCAGGGATCTCCAAGTGGCTCCTTCAGCTCCTGGGCTTTAGCATTGCTCCATGTGTCTTTTCAACAGGAATGTCTCCCAGGGAGTGAGTGTGTGTTCTGCCTCCAAGGAACTATTTATCACCTTAGCTCCTCCAAATGATGTTATCAAACTACGACCTAACTGACAGGCTAAATTCTACCCAGTCACTCTTAAGTCTCAAATTGACAACAGATTATGTAGCTACCAAAACAGCGTTTTAGTAGAGTCTATCCTGAATTTCATTAAAATGCTCATGGAACTTAAAATTATCTTCAGGACAATTTTGAAATAAATTATATGATTACTCTATGTTATTTGTTCAATATGATATGCTATATTCTTGCTAGATGTCCTCTAGTTAGTTGTACATGGGGAACCATGCACAACAGAATAAAATACTGCTTAGTCATGTGCCATTCTCACATTTATTGTTAATGTTTCAGGAATACAAAGGTATTTGCTAAAATAATTTTTCATTAGGTTGTGAACTGTAGTTGATTATTAGTTATTGTAGTTTTATTTATTTATGTGCCATTTTTGATAGTGTTATTTATATATCTGTGTCTATTTTCATGGTGTCTGATTTTAAAATGTATAGGTTTTATAATATCTTTTATCAGTTTGGGGAATTGGAGTTATACTGAGCTCATAAACTGAACTTGAAACTACTTTGTCCTCTGTGCTTTCCTAAAATTATTTTGAGTCTGTTTTCATTTGTTTTTTAAATGTATGATAAAATTCACAAATAACACTTGTGTCATTATCAGTTTTGCTTTTACTTTTACTTTTTTTTTACGGTGTTAGTTCTGTTAGATGTTTCACTCAAGATTTAAAAAGATTAACATCATTTAAATAACTATATTCAATTATAGTTTTAGTATTTGCACTAATTAGTAATACCCCTTCATTTCCTTATATAAGCAATTTGAGATTTCAAACTTATTTATTAATAATTTTATTAGTTTTTAGCTTAGAAGATAATTTGAAACCTTCCCCTCTTTTATATTTAATTACATTCTAATTGCATATTATTTGTATTGTTCTACTTATTTTTGTGTATATTTCTTCTTTTTCTCATTTCTCATGGTGAACATAAAGAACATGAATTTGTTTTATATAGATGAGAAGTATATAATGAACTACATAATGAAGTAGTATATAATAGTGAACATTTATTAAATGCAAAGTAGAACTCATACCAACCATAAGATAATTGTTAAAACATTTCAAAGAAAATGCCCTCTCACAACAATATAATTGGTCTGTAATTCAATTATGAAATTTTATATACAAGTCAACAATTTTGGTATTAGTCAATTCACATATCAAAAGTGTGAATCAAGGAAGAATTACAATAGAAATTAAATATATTATGAAGTATAAAGGAATAAAATACTTATTGCAACTTAGGTGCTACTTAATCACATATTTCTAGAGAAAGGAGTTTCAAATAATAACATAAGTACCAAGTTAAGGAACTACAAATGACTTGCAAAATTTTAATAAAGGAGTTAATAAGGGTAAAATAATTTCAGAGACACATGGAATTAAATATAGTTAAATTATTCTATGAACTTTTGAAACACCCTCCCCTAGTTAACTTAAAATGGGTTTCAGTTAAAATAGTAAATTTTATAATTTAAATTAGTGCTGTCATTTTAATAACAGTTGTGAAATGGATGCTTTTCTGAATGT